>BHFT01056968.1:1234-37077 GCA_004320025.1 Laticauda laticaudata
CGGGGGGGGGGGGGAATGATCCCCAGACTGAAGCCAGAGGAGAGTGCTTCTGATCTGAGGGCTGATCCTTGGACTGGTGGCTCAGGATGGGAAAATGTGGTGGCTTTAGGCAAGGAAGGTTGGTCTTAGCCACTGGGTGACTTTGGAGAAGGACAGGGAGAAGTTAAGGGAAGAGGTGAAGAAGTGCCTTTGAATCAGAGTTGTGCTCAAGAACCTTGGACAAAGGGCATGCATGTTCTTTTTAGCTTTCCCAAAAGCTTTCCTTCCTTCCTTCCTTCCTTCCTTTCAAAAGCCTTTCCTATTCTCCCTTGTAAGCACCACTGTTTTAGATTCATGACTGCCAGTTCTGCACTTGCACATGCAAACATGCACCATGCACACCATCTATGTATGGAACAGCTCTGGGTGTCCCACTTTCTTTTCTTGCTGGGATGTAAATGGAATCTTATGATACAGGAGTGAAGGGAAATAGATGGAGAGAGGGTTTTTTTCTCCCCCTAAAGGGTGAGGGAATCTGACATATTTGCACCCCTCACCTATGCTGCCAATTTCCATTTATACAGTTCCCTCTTACTCCCTTTTCATTTGAAAAGAAATTGGAATTGAAGCTTCAAGACCTTGTGAAGGTTATCCAGGACACAAACCAGCCCCTGGGGGTCTTTATTTCAAGGAGAGTGGGAGAGAGGAGGGCAGGCGTGAGATTCCATATTTATGCCCCCCTCCCCGTATTTCTCACCATCTCATCATCCTTTCCTTAGTGAGATTCATTAGTGAGAAGCTGAGTTTCTCCACTCCCACTTTCAAGAACTAGATCCAAGGGAACCCACTGCTCCAAGGTTATTTCCTGGCCCCCATGGCCCCTTCCTTTTTGGTGGGGTTTGATTATTTCAGCCAAGGGGGTGGGGGTAAGTGGGTGGGCTTTTCTTTTTCTCACCCACAGCTTAAAGCTGGTCCTTCAAAACCTGGGATAGGGGAGCCCTCCGCATAAGAGGCTGTGGCATGAGAACAGAGGCAAAAGCCGTCCGTCCGCTGGGTTGGAGAGAGGCTTCCTCCAGAGGATTCAGCCGAAGGAGGAGAAGGAGGCGGCAGGCAGGATGCTAATAGTGGTCACTGAGCAGGTGTCCAGAGGGTGACTCTGTCTTCCCCTGCACAGGAGAGGCTCTCTTTGAGAGGGGCTTCTTTGATCCAGCTGAGGAAGGGGAGGGGCAGAGATGCTCTTTCTTTGTAGGATGAAACCCTGGCTGGTGTTTGTTCAGCCTTTCCCTTCTCTGGCCCACCCTGTCATCTCCCTTTCTGGCACCATGCAAAGGGGAGTGGAGAAACCTCCCCAGTGCCCCAATTTTTATGATGCTTTGAGCCACAGGACAGCAGGTGGGGTGATGTTCAAAGAATAGTCCAGGCGTGCAAAACNTTATGATGCTTTGAGCCACAGGACAGCAGGTGGGGTGATGATCAAAGAATAGTCCAGGCGTGCAAAACTCTGCCCGTTCAGGTTCTCCTCAAAGATAAATAAATATCTCCAGCATCTCCAAGACGGGCAGAGCAGTGGTGGTTTCTTACCCTCGGCCAGGGAGTCCTGTGACCTGCTTGGAACTGCTGGAAGTAGGAATGTCAGCTGCCAGAAAACCTGCTACACCCCTCCCCTGGCTCTTCTTCTGCCCCCCCCCCATGCACACCCATATTCCCATTGCACCCAGGGGATGAAGGAGCCTTCCAATGATTTGCAAGTAACTCTTTGTTTGCTTTGCGAATGCCACTCTTTCAATTGTAGATTGGATCTCAAGGATTCCTCCCCTCCTCTGCTTCCCCCAGGCCAGCTTTAGCAAGGGAGGAAATACAAAGAACTGCAAACTCATCAGAAAGTGGCCTCCCTTAAACACAGGACACTTTCTGCATTATCATTAACAGGAGATTAAATAGAATATGAGATTACATAAAGGAGAGGGACAGAGGGAGAGAGAGAGAGAGAGAGAGAGAGAGAGAGAGAGAGAGAGAGAGAGAGAGAAAGAACAAAACGAAGGAAGGAAGGAAGGAAGGAAGGAAGGAAGGAAGGAAGGAAGGAAGGAAAGAAGGGCACATGGATTTTCTTCCCTTTCTCTTTCAAAGGTTTGATTATTTTTTTATTATTGTTGTTGTTGCTGTTGTTGTTGTTGGTGGTGTTGACACAGTCAGCCAGATGTTTAGGTTGGAGTCAGCATTTTTATCCCAAGGACCTGGGACAGGCAGATGTGGGTGTTTGATGTTGTTACCTGTACATTATTGTTGCAGAATGGAAGCTGTTCCAGGTGGAGCTGCCTCTTGCAATTGACAGGTGGGGATTTCATCAAATGTTGATGGTTTTCAAGGGATGTTCCAGATGCTTTGGGGTTGCAGCACCCAAGGCTTCTGTGACTAATGGGACTCTGTCTTTGCTGTCTCTTGCCACCGTCATTCTGTTTCCATTTGCAGGTGTTTATAATGAGTGATTTTCTCTAGTTCTTTTTCTTCTCTTCTGCTGTCTCCAGGTGCTGCTGTGTCCACTATCCAGTCTATTTTTGGGGGGTCATTCATTCTTATCAAAAATAACTAGGCCTTGGGGAGTTATGTGACAGGTGCCTGTTTGTTCAAATTCTAAGGTCCCAAAGTTCTTTAGCTTCTTTATTTTCTATTACTTGTCTATTTGAGGGGATGGTGCTAGTTCTTGCTTGTAGGTCAATGGCCCTTTTTGTAGAGATTCCAATGCATCCTTGTTGCTACTTTGTCATGTCATTGTTTGTCATCAATCTGTGCAATCTTCTGGCACCAGCTGAGCTGTATTATTAAGGATAATATTTTTATTGTGATATCAGGTGATAGTTTTCTCAGATTAGCAGAGGCTAACTAATGCTTCTGTAATTCCTTTGTAGGCAGTTGCCTTAACTGAATGCCTCTTTGACTCCCCATTTTGACACATTTAAAGGACTTTTGTATTCAAGGATAGACCCAAGGAAAGAGAGAAGGAGGAAGGGTGTTTTCTGAGAGAGATTCAGCTTATTAAAAGAAAGACATGCCATCCTGCATTGAGCCACAGATTTGTAGAAAAATCTGGTGATGCAGGGATCAGGATATTTATCTAACTTATCAACACTCTTGTTTCCCAAGAGTCTCAAAGGTACGTTGTGGGGCTTCAAAGTGGTGTTTAACTGAGAAAGCCTGGTTTTGAAGGTGGAAGATGGTCCTTTGTTGAGTTTCCTCCTTGCTTTTTCTCTGACCACTTTGGACAGTGAAGGGAAAAGAAGTTACAGTCAACACCTGCAAACATAATCCCATCCCCGAGAAGCCTTAGAGAAAGTTCAGGCTTTTCCTCTTATGTTCTTCCATAGCAGAATCTCTCAGTCTAGGTCAGACAATTTCATGGTGCAAGGATGCCATGTGGCCATGTGGCCTTTTGAGTTGTGCAGAAGGAAACACCCCATGTGTAAAATGGGTCTAAATGGCAAACCCTGAATTTGATTCACTGCAATTGACATGCAGTCAAAATTGCATCCCATCCTTATGGTTAATGTTTGTCATTCTCCCTGTGCTAACAATATTTTTCTTTTGTCCTGCTTTGGAGACAGTCTGGTAATGGTTTAAAGGTTCTCTGCAGGAAGTGGAGGAGAGTAATCTGATCCATAATGTACAGGGTGAAAATAATCAAGCAATGAGCATTAAGGCTGCTTAGCTTTCAGACCACAAATAATGCATTATGTAAAAAACAAAAAACTTTGGCAACAACAGTTCCATGGAACTAGACAGTGATCACTGGAATAGTTCAACAGCTCCCATCAGTTTCTGTCTGTTCATAAATATCTGGATGGGAAGGATCCCTATGGATTCTTATGTTTGGGGAACCTAATTTGCATAGAATGCCAATTAAATGTTTGCTGTTCCACTTTTCTGGAATAATAATACCCTCCTGTTTATTCCCAAGAGTCCGGCGTTTCCAAAAAGTCAAGAAAAAGCTGGCTTTTTGGGTGAGTCTTTGAGGATTTGTGGTGTTTGAGTTTGATTCCTTCTGCAGCAGAAATATATTTTGACAGTTTGGTTTAAGTATTTTGTGCCTTGCTTCGACCTTTTTTCTGTGTGAGGTCGGTGGCCTCCTCTGTGTTGGTTGCTGAGGCAAATAGGCCAGACAAAAAGAATAAATATATAACAGGTGCATGTATAGTAAGTCTAAAGGAGATACAAGCCCAACTGTTCATCAACATTCAGGTACCCTCAGTTGGCTTCATCATAGCTAGGATCATGGATGGGTGTGGCAAAAGGCAGCCAAGCTGGCCCAGGTTCTTTCCACTGTTCCAGTGGTGGGATTCAAAATTGTTTCCTACTGGTTCTGTGGGTGTGGCTTGGTGGGTGTGGCTTAGCTTGGTGGGCATAGCAATGAAAGGTTAGTGAAAAATCTCCTTTCCACCCCACGAACCTGATTTCCACTTCCATTCTCCTGTGCAGAGCAACCAAAGAAGACCCAGCCAATCAGCTGGGACTCAATGGGAGGCAAAGAAGAGATGGGGTTGGCAGGCCAGTCAGAAGTAGGATTGGCCGGTTCTCTGAACTGCTCCAAATTTCTGCTACTGGTTCTGCACTGTTCCTAATCTTGCAGCCTCATCCAGAAAACCATGTTCAGCTTTGACCTTGTCAGTGTAAATCTAGCAGGCTTAATGACCTTGGATGGACATGAAATGCAAGAGGTTTTGCTGTGAGCACTTTCCAGGCACAGCCGTCCTTTTGAGCAGCAACAATTTCAGTGTTTTAGCTCCAGTTTATGGCTTGGAAGAAAAATGGGACAGGGTGGAGAACTGTAGTAGAAATCACTGTTGTTGTATCAGCAAGAACTTCAACAAATGGGATTTAAAACACTGATGTAAAAAGAGAGTATTGAAGTCTTTGTCTTTATCATGCAGCAATTGATAAAAACTGAAGGTGTTTTTTTCTCTCTCCAGAAACTATATCCTGAAGGAAGCCTCATTCAATTCCATAGATTAATTGCTAGATCATTTCATTGTTGATTAAGAATTGATCATTGGATTTCAATTAGAAAAATCTCTTGTGTTCCATGCTGGTATGCACTACATATTTCTGCATCTTCTCAGCTGATTTTCAAAACATTTTCCTGCATTATTTCGATGAGAGAAACTATAATTTGCTCTTCTTTCCCCTGAACATTATTGCAGTTGGTATAAAATATTACTTAAACTGATAATGATTCTGGAAGTCCCTCAGAGTTGGGTGGCATATAAAACTAATACATTATTATGAAGCAAATACAAACAAAATAGTTTATTTACTTAGGAGATTAACTGCTGAAGATACATTTTCCTTCAATATGTTTGGTGCTCTGTTGATTTTGTTGGTACACAAAGCTGAAATGTTATCTTTATGTTTGTTCCCTTGCAAGAATTCCTCAACAGGGTGAGAATGGTTATACTTACAAAATGAATGGCCTACAGGAGAAGCAGTCCTGCTGAATCATATAACGCAGAAATGCCAAAATAGACTGAGATTTCAGAAATTAAAATTGACATTTGTTTAGGAAATATAAAGAATATTTGAGATTTGCTGTCATTCGCTGTCATTTTATGCAAAAATAGAAAGTTGACCTTTGCTCATGCAACCCAACAACAAAATAATAACAATATTCACACAGCCTATTAAAGAGTTTTGACTGGATTTAGTACTTCTGTTTATGGGAACTTTCCTAAGGGTTACGATATTAAAGATACTGTCACAAAGTCAATGTTTTTCCAAGTAATACAACTACCGCTGATGAAATTCTGTCCATTCCTCCTGCGTCCAGATACAACTCCAGATCTTTTGACAAGGCACCAAACAATGATAATCATATATGTGTACAAGAATCCATTTTACACAAAAGTGGATCTTAGTGGGGTTTTGAAATTGCTGGTTGGGTAATCCAAAGGAAGTGTACTTCTCAAATCTCATTCAAGGAATAATAATAAAAATAATGATAAAAATGATTTAGTGAGGGAATTGAATAATGGCACACTTAAGAATACCCTTGAAATGAAACTAAACTAAGTTGGCACTCCAGCCTGGGATGAAAATCTGCTTGCTTTTTAACCAAGTTTATTTGTTTCCCTGCTGAAATGACTTGAGAGCCACTAAGATTTGAACCAATGGCCATCTTTGTTTCTCCATCCTTTCGATGATGTAAATCCTCATCGTGGATGAAGGGATTTCAAAAGAAATGGCTGAACTTTGAAAAGCATAGCAGAAGAGTCAAAATACAAATATTATATCTGGAGGGCATTGTTGTTGCCTTCTTGGAATGACAAGTCCAAAACACAGGTTTTAAATATTTTGTGTTTTAGGTAGAAGCATTGTCTTTAGTGTGAGGGGTCTTTTGAAACAATAATTTGTATTCTGCCTTTGTTCTTTGTATAAATAACTCAAGGCAGCAAATGTATCTAACACACTTTCCTCCTTCTATTTTTTGCCACCACATGGGTTGGGCTGAGAGAGAGAGTGAGCGACTGGCCCAAAATCACCCAGCCAGCTTTTGTGCCTAAGGTGGAACTAGAACTCATTGCCTCCTGGTGATTCACCCAAAGTCAGTCAAGTTGACTTTCATGGCTAAGATGGGATTAAACCCAGGGTCTCCAGTTGTCTAACTCTGATGCCTTAAGCATTAGACCAAACAGGTTCTCTGTAAAGCAGGACTGGAACAAATAAATAGCAAACTGAAATTCTTGCTGATCTTAGTCATGCTCTCTTCACCATTGCTGAAAAATGCCAACTAATTTGTTGGAGCCCTCCTTTCATAATATCTTGAAAAATGTCTTTAGTCTTGACCAAACGGAGACTGAAATCAATGGAAAGCAAGTAATTATAATCAATATTAGAATTCTGCACATAAATTATTTTGGACAATATTTTTCACAATGATTTCACTACATTTTAAAATGACACTTCCCCCTACGATTCCCAATGCTACTATATAGCTAGGTTGAAGAACAGAAATGAGTAGCTCTGCTCAGCATGCTTTAAAATCACAACAGGATCATAACTGTTCAGATTTAGCTGTGCTTTACTTGCATCATAAATATGCTGAGTCATCTTGAAAAAGCAACCCTACATTAAAATTCACATATAATATAATAATATTCACATTAAGAATTCTTGTATCAGACAAAAATATTTTGGAACATATAACTAGTGAAAGCTTATTAATTTGCTACTTTGTGTAATATACAGGTGAAACTCAAAAAATTAGAATATCGTGCAAAAGTTCATTTATTTCAGTAATGCAACTTAACAGGTGAACCTAATTATATGAGATAGATTCATTTACATGCAAAACAAGATTAGTTCAAGCCGATGATGTGTCATAATTGAGATGGATTATGGCTTACAGCTCATTGAAAACCACAAATCCACAATCTCAGAAAATTAGAAATTGTGAAAAGGTTCGATATTATCTTAGCTTCAGTGAGTGTCCACTTAATTGGCTATTAAGTCATAAAACCTGCAAAGGGTTCCTGAGCCTTTACATGGTCTCTCAGTCTGCTTTCAGTAGGAATCACAATCATGGAAAGATTGCCTGACTGACTAGTTGTTGCAGAAAACCATCATTGAACATTCCTCCATAAGGAGAAAAGCCTCAAGAAGTAATTGCAAAAGGAAGTTGGATGTTCCCAAAGTGCTGTATCAAAGCACTAACATTAACAGAAAGTTATGTGGAAGGTAAAAGCATGAGAGAAAAAGGTGCACAAGGAGCAGGGATGACCACAGCCTGTGGAGAGGCATTGTCAGGAAAAGCCATTCAAAATGTTTGGGGATCTTCACAAGGAGGGACTGAGGGCTGGAGTCCAGTGCAACAAGAGCCATCACCACACATAGACGGATTCCTGGGACATTGGGCTTCAAATGATGTATTCTCTTGTCAAGCTGCTCCTGAACACAAACAACATCAGAAGCGTCTTACGGGCTAAAGAAAAACAGACCTGGACTGTTTGCTCATGGTTTTCAAGTCCTCTTTTCTTGATGAGAGCAACTTTTGCATCTCATTTGGAAACCAAAGACAGAGTTCTGGAGGAAGAATGGAGAGGCACACACTGCAGATGCTGAAGTCCAATGTTGAAGATTTCCACAGGTCTGTGTTGATTTGGGGAGCCATGTCATTTGCTGGTGTTGGTCCATTGTGCTTCATTAAGTCCAGGGTCAACGCAACTGTCTACCAGGAGATTTTGGAGAACTTCATGCTTCCTTCCACAGATGAGCTTTATGGGGATGCTGCCTTCATTTTCCAGCAGGACTTGGCACCTGCCTACACTGCCAAAAGCTCCAAAACCTGGTTCAGTGACCATGGAATCACATGCTTGATTGGCCAGCAAACTCGCCTGACATAAAGTATCAAGATAGGCCTAGAATAGGCCAGTTTCTGAACATTTTTACCCAGTTTAAGAATCAGAGTTAGATTTTTTAAAATCAGTTTCCAAGTCCCAGAGAAGTGTCTTGCACAAAAATAGAAATTCTGATATTAAGACTTCTTTAAATTCTTTGCAAGACTCACTGATGTTCTTGCAAGGCTTGGGGATTTTCCACTTTTAATGGTTTCAAGTTTTTCCAACATGGCAGAAAATTCCCACTTCCTGTGGAGATGGTTCTGGGAACATTAACCTCTTAAAATGTATTAATTTTTGCTGCTGGTGCTGGATTATATGTACATTTCAAGCCTTTGCCCAAGAATGTTGTGACCCACTTGCAGAATTAAACAGTTTGGGATGGTATGAACAGGAGATCTGGATACAATTTTTGTGTCTTCCATGATACAACATAGGTATTGGGTACTTGGTATTTTCTGAGCTTGTTTCCCTCTCCTGCTAGCCGAGCAACAAAATAATCTGCAGGAAAACAACCAAGCAAGAGGGACAGTATTTGTGGTATTCATGTGTTTAAGTTGGGCAAGATCTCTCTTCTCCAAGTTCACAAAAAATCCAGATGTTTAAAGTTGTGTTTTGTTGATTTTCCTCAGCTCTCTGTAAACATTTTAAATTGGAGAGAGAGAGAGAGACATCCATGCTTCAATTTTTGTTTATGTTTAGATTGGATCTAGATTTTTTTATCCACCTATTGAGTCCTTCCCAAGGACCTGGGATAGACAGATGTTGTTTTTGTCAATGCCAGTAGTGTTCAAGTGGTGTTCCAGATGTGTTGGGATTGCATAAAGAACTGCAAATAGGAACTGAACATCGGTAGTAACAGAAAGCAAAGATGGAAGGCAATCTGTTGGTTCCATCTTTGCTTTCTCTTACTACCGATGTTCAGTTCTTATTTGCAGTTCTTTATATTTTGGGATTTTCTGCAGTTATTCTCTTCTATTCTCCAGGTACTGGCCATGTCCACTATCCTGATGTCTTTGTTCTTTTTATTTGATGGCTGTTAAACCTGGGATGTTATTATTGTTGCTATTTGAGTACCCAAAACATTGTCTAAGTCATAAAACAAAACAGAGTATGCTTGTAGAGCAGAGGTGATAAAACATCTTTACTGGCCCCCCAAAATATCCATGTAAGTTTTCTGTATGGACAAAATGTTTCTGTAAGTCATCTTTTGATTTCTCAGTCCACTTTGAGATTTCTTGTCATTTTCCCAGCCAAGCACTAACTCAGATCTAATCCTGATTAGCCTTTTGAGAGCAGCCAAAATCCATCAAACCATATGTGTAGTATTTGGCCAGGAAAATTATAAGGAAGTGTACATGAAATCACCTGGAGTTGAGGAGACATTATCATTTTTATATGGAGATGCATCAGTGGTTTAAGGCACAATGGTGAATAATTCAAAAGAGATGAATGGGAGCTGAGCATCATCAGGATACTGTAAGAGAAGAAGAGGAAGGAGTGGAATATCCTGGAAAGGGGTTTGGTGCTTTCTCTGCCTCCTGCCCAGCAGCAGAGCTCTCACCAAGGCAGCGAGCACCTCTCCGCTGGACCCTCTGCTCATCCTGCCAGGGCTGCGCCAGAGCCGTGCGGGCTGGGTAGAGCCAGGAAAGCAAGCCACGAGTACATGCCTGCCTGCCAAGCAAAAGAGCCGGGCCGACCTGAGCTTGACTTCCTTCCCAAGTCCCTCCATAGGGAACCCAAAGGGGCCACTGGGAGAGGCCACCCGAGGCAGTGATAGCGCCCACCCAAACATGGACAGGGAGGCAAGGCGACTCATCCTCCTCCTCTGAGCTGAGCCCTGCCGAGTCAGTGCCTCTGCCTGATGCCCGTTCTGCTGCAGCGTTTGGAGCTGCCGGCATATTTGGAGATGCATGGAGATGGACTGGGCGAGGGGTGGAAAGGACAGGCAGCTTCAAGCTCTCTCTGCTGGCCAGGGAAGCAGCGCTGCCATCACCTCACCTCCCTGTCCATGGAGGGGTGGGTGCTTATCATTGCCTCGCGCAGCCTCTCCCAGTGGCCCCTTCAGGTCTGAGCTGGAGGGAATTGGGAAGGAAGCCGAGCTCAGGTTGGCCCCTCTGTTTTGCTTGGCAGGCGGGCACGCACCCACGGCTCGCTTTCCTGGCTCTGTCGAGCCTGTATGGCTCTGGCACAGCCCTGGCAGGATGAGCAGAGGGTCAGGCGGGGAGGCGCTCACTGCCTTGGTGAGAGCTCCACCACTGGGAAGGAGGACCTGCCTGTCAGCTGTGCTGGGCGCCCCAGGCAAAGCTCTTCGTGCTCTGCCCAGTGCCAGGCAGGGATGGTGGCTGGGCGCTTCTCCCAGGGTGGGCCGATCCTGTGCTGCGGCCCTGGGAGATTCACCTCCCCAAGTGGGGTTGGGCTGCCCTCTCGGGCAGGGGAGGCTTTGTTGTAGTAGGGCATCATTTTTAAAATAATTGGTTTTACCTTTGAAGGCAAAGGGAAGGTGGTGACAGGAGTGCCTGAAGCCGAGTGTGTCTGCCAGGCTCCAGTTGCAGGGAGGAGCCCTGGCTGGCTGCACGTGGCTGCACCAAACGCCACGGTATTGCTCTAAACACCACAACAGCAAGGGAGAAGGGAAAGCAATGGTGGCGGAAGGTCTCCCGATACGAAGTAACCCATCAATGCTGAAGTCAACATTCAAGCCGTCGCCACCCGCCCACCCGAGGTTGCAAGGGGGGGGAATTAAGTCACCCCCGAAAGGACGGCCTAGCCATTTTTTCGGGGGTTAAAAAAAAAATAAGGCCCGGCCTTATTTTGTGAGAAACACAGAATATTTATTTAATGGTTCCCCATTTCACATGTGACACTGGATGCCTGAACACTACCAGTTCTGTGTTATAATTTGCAATGGGAGGCTTTAAACTTCCCTGCTTTGACCATCTTAATTGCATTTAAGGGCGAAGTGATGATTCCATCTGAAAGGGGAATTGCCCTTTACAGAGTGACCAATTAAGTTGGAAGGGACCTTGGAGGTCTTCCAGGCCACACACACACATCCTCTGAATTGATGAACCAAATCAGTTCAGCTATTGGATTTAGTCACATGTATCTGGGTTGATCTGAATCTTGGATGGACAGTCTCTTCATGTTTTTTCAGTTCCAAATCACACAGCAAATTCAAAAGTGATTTTGGCTACCCATAAAATACATCAGGTCCTGGAGTAGATTTTGGACTGATTGGAATCCAGAGAGATGGACATTCGATTTCTGCTAAGCACTTTCTCATAGGTATACTTAAGAAACATATACAGTATATTTATTGCTTGTAGGGCATCATATCAGAATCTTGGGGCACAGAGCAGTTCTTCAGCGAAGCTTATATAGGATATAATTAAGGTCAACTGAATCTGTGCCCTGTTTCTTTCTGTAACTCTCATACTTCCTCCTACATTGTGCCTGGGTCTGTTAGATACTTCATCACAATTTCTTATATTACATCAAAACAGTTTTTTTTTGACTCATGATTTATTCTTGTCCTCTTATAGCTTTAGCTTCTGTTTCAAATTGATGCCTAATTGATACATAATTTGGGGAAGAAATATTTGGAGAATAAATGTTATGAATACTTTTTATGAATGTGATGTTGAATTATATTAAGAAAATGCAGAAATTGTTCTCTCCAGAAGAGGCATAGCTTTATCAAATCTGGTGTAGGGCAAAGAGGATAATCCTAAATAACTGGGAAGAGAGTTATTCTCCTGATTTTAAGGAATGGATCCAGCCCAGGGTAGGAGTTTGCTTTTCTCATGCTTTTTAAAAAGATTTTTTTAAAATAAAAAGATAATGCAGTATGTTGCTGCATGTCTAGCTATAGTGATAAACTTGACAATTATATTAATGCCATATATCAAATCAAAACTTCATTATGGTCCTGGATTGGGCTAAATGCCATATACATATTATGTGCTTTATGTTGGATTCTTTGTACAAATCCTGGAAAACAGGAATTCTGCCATGGTTCCTTGAAATCAGGGCTCTCCAAACTTAGGGACTTTATGACTTGTGGATTTCAACTCCAAGGATTCCCTGGTATGGCCAGCTGAGGAATTCTGGGAGTTGATGTCCACAAGTGTTAAATTTGCCAAGTTTGGAGTCTCCTGCTTTAAAGAAGCATTCTGGGTTTGCAGGTGAGGGGAATTTTGTTTTATAAACAGAGGCAGCATTTTTATTTCTAAATAAAAAAAGGGGGGGCAGCAGTAATTACTTTAACCACCTGTTAAGGAATAATGACTCTAAATACGAGCTAGGCTTATGAAAACAGGGTAATATAAATATTAATATAAGTATACAGAAATATAAATATACATGCAAAAACTGATCTTCCCCACCTGCTTTGAAGCTAAGATGGATAAATTCAGGCTGAAACCAATTTTAGAGATTTTTTTGCTGTCCAATCATTCTTCCTGAGCAACCTTTGTGTTTCTAGGAAGCCTCACTTAAAAGAAAAAATAAGTAAGCTGGAGTGAAGTTATCCTATCTACAAAATAAATTCATCTCCAGGATGATGGGATTAAGACATGACCCTACAGGACATAAAAGGATTAAGCAGAGCTAACTACGTTGCACGATCTCCTAAGGACATTGCATCAGAGTCCAAATTTCAACCAAACCTGGGAGCTCAGACAACCTATAGAGCCAGCTATGAGCCCTACAACAGCCAATAAAACACATTTTCTTGCACAGGAACAGGAAGCTCAAGTGCAAAGCCCAAGAGAAGGTATAAAAACCTCTCACTCTCAACTCCATGTGGTCAGCTGCCCAGAATCCATGTGGTTCTGCTTCATCAATAAACCATCTTCCAAATCAGCCTCCATGTTTCCAGTGTCTTTCTCCCGGATTGAAACTGAACCAGATGGATATTTCTCCCAACAAGTACCAGCCCTGCATGTAAATTTAAAACAGCTTGATATTGATTCTGCATGCAAATTTACAATTTGGCTGATGTGTTGACATTGGCTAAGCATATAAATGCATAGTTTGCTTCTTATTTGCTTCTTAAATATGCAAATATATTTCAAATGTTGATAGTTACTTGGAATTGACTATATACTATATATTTTATGATTATTTGCTGTCTAGAAAATCACTTGTTTGAGATGAGTGGCTATAGGCTAGTTGTGTCCAACCTTGTCAACTTTAAGACCTATGGACTTCAACTCCCAAAATTCCCTAGCCAACATGGCTAGCTGGGGAATTCTGGGAGTTGAAGTCCACAAGTCTAAAAGTCACCAAGGTTGGACACATCTGATGTAAACCTTCAATACATGAACAAATATGCAAACATGCAACCACAAATTTGCAAGGTCTTCACATCAAAACCCAGCTTTTATTTTTAATTAAAATTTGGGCTTCTACTAAATGCATCCTGCTCTTCCAATGCCAGATGTAAATCTTCTTAAAAGTCCTATAATCATTGTCATTTCTCTGTATTCTAACAACATACCAGTGAACATAATATATTTGTCTTTCTGACATCCCAGTGTGAATGTCTGTTTTTATATACACACAACAGTCTGGGAGTCCCCTTTCTTTGCTAGCTACTCCAGAAATCTGACTCATTAGAAGCTGAGATTTGATTGCTGGCTATTACCAGTTAGAGGGGCTGTAATACTGCAGAATTGCAAACCATTAAATTAGCTAGATTGGATCCTCCTTAGGACTCATAAAGGAAAGTGCCTGAACAAAGGCAGACCAGTTTCCTTGCAGTCTGCTGTGGTCTCTTTATGGACACAGCAAAGGTTATTTCTCATTATTTCATTTGGAGGTGATTTAAAACCATGCAGGGTGGCTGTTTTCTATGATGCAATCAGGGGTCTTAATGAAATTAATTGAGGATGATTTATCTTGGCTTGGATTGTAACGTCTCCAGATGATCTTGCATTCAGCAGCTTCAATATTTTCCTTCTCTCCTTCCAGAGTAAAACCACATGAAGTGTATTATTCCTTCCCTTAAATACAGGTACTTCATACAGTATTGCACCGCCTTTAAATATAAAATCCATTTGCTGCACTGGGACAGCCCTGTTTGCAGTGAAAGGACTGCTGAAGAAAATGACCCCGTTGTATTTTTGGACCCCCTGTGTGGTGGCTGCAAGCACAATCCCAATTTGCATATTAGCCTTGTAAGATGTGGCAAGTACAAGAAGGTTTTCCTGTGTTGGGTCAAATCTTTGCTGCGTTCCATTGTGTTTACAGAATGCAATTATGTCCCGTTTGCTGTCAGCTGGGTTAATGTGAAGGCTGTATGAATATTCAGTTTCAAGATTTCCTTCAAGGTGGTTTAAGGACCAAATCATCCCTGCAGATTGGATGCTTGGAACAAAGCACTGCATCAATTGGACAGCATCAGATTGCCTACCTTCAGTATGAATAAATTATCCAGTCTAATTCCTGGGTGGTATACTTCTGATTACTAAAATAATGGGAGCATCTCTTTTTTTTTTCCAGTCAGGTGCTGTGTTTGGAAATTGATGCACACAGTACTTAGAAGTTCTTTATATTTGGTTCTCAGTTTAATGTAACTTAAATTAAGAAGGTGAATGTACTTTGAAAACTACTTTAGCGGTCCCTTCCTCGTCAAATTGTTTGGAGTACATATAAGGGCGTGGGAATTACCATTCGTAGAACAGGAAAGTATTCCAACTGTTGGTCATTGAATCCTTCCAGTAATAGCAATGGCTAATGGGTTTCCTAAATGCAACATGATGTGTGTGTGTGTGTGTGAGTGTGTGTGTGTATGTGTATAGGGTCATTTTCTTTTATACGTCATTATTATTATTATTGTTGTTGTTGTTGTTGTTGTTGTTGTTGTTGTTGTTGTTAATGTTTCAATATAGAAATGGAGAATTAATTCCCTTTCCAGATCAGTGAGTGGTGTTGTTAGAAAGAAATGAGATTCTTGGTTTGAATCTTGCTGAGAAAAAACTGCACTGAATTGGTATGGTAATGCCCCCCCCCNCCCCCCCGCGCCTTCATTTAATAATATTAAAAGCAAAGGCAGGGCTAGAAAGTGGACAATCCCTGTAAACTTTCTGTGCAGAAAGGACAGTTTGGAGGTGGTTGATGATTACTGTGTTTAGAAGGCATTTTCCTGCCTGTCTAAGAGGAACATTTGTTTAGCCCCCCCACTTCTTCTTTTCTTCTCTGTCCCATGGTTAAGGAAGGCTGGTTGTAGCCAGAAGGAGTCCTGTTCACATTGGCTTTATTGGCATAGTTGCATTTCCTCTGTCCCTTCCTTAGCAGCATTTTGGGCATGAGTTACCGAAGGGAGTCGGGTGACATGAGCTCTGCCTGCTCCCTGTCATATGTGAGCAAATGGTGACTCCTGCTTTGTGATAAGGCAACCAGGGGGATCCCTACAGGACAGGCAGTCCTCCACTTATGACCACAGTGGAAGGCAACATTTCGATGGCTGAGTGAGACAGTTGTGAAGTGTATTTTGCCCTTTGTTGCGACCTTTCTGGCCACCATTGTTAAGTGAATTGCTGTAGTTAAGTTAGCCACAGGGCGGTTCAGGGAATCTGGCTCCCCCATTCTGAGAAGTTTGCCTAAGGGGAATTGGACATGGCAACCCAGGACACCCCAGATTCCAAGCCCCTGAATTGGGACCTTGTGACCCCAGGGGTGCTACGATGGTCATACGTGTGAAAAATGTTCGGTTCCCCCCCCCCACATTGCCATTGTAACTTTAAGCAGACACTGAACAAATGGTCGCAACTATTAGAACTTGCTCCGTGGCCTCCCAGTCTGGTGAAGCCCTGAGCATCTCTGCAAGGAAAGGGACTTCTTTCCTTAATGCAAGGGATGCTCCTATCACCCCCAGACAATTTCTCCCTCTGGGTCGAGAGAGGTAATTGGCTGCTCTAACCACATCAAACTTTTATGATCCCATTTCTTGCTTCCCTCCGTTGCTGTTTTCTTTGTCCTGGAAGAAGAGATAGCAGCACATTTTCTTCAGTGCAGAGAGAGAGGGGGAGGGAAGGAGGGAGAGGGAGAGAGGGAGAGAAAGAGGAAGGGAGGGGTGGAGGTGGGAAAGAGAGTGAGGGAGGGAGAGAGAGAGAGAGAGGGAGGGAGGGAGAGAGGGAGGGAAGGAGACAGAGAAGGGAGAGATAGAAAGGGAGGGAGAGAGGTTAAGGGGGGAGAAAGAGAGAGGGGAAATGGTTAGGCATTAGAATCAATCATGTTCATTATTTTCCCTGACCAGAAAGGCTGTTTGGTGTTGAGAATCCCATCAAGACCAGGAGAAAAAGTCAGAAATGCTCCTGGGTATTTATGTTGGTCTTGGTTCCAATAGAAAGCATGAATTTGCATTAGGCTATCTATGCTATTGTTTCCTTGCAAACGTTCCTCCCCCCTCCCCCCAAAAAAATATTGGATTTTTCTTTTGTTTAATGTGACCCTGTATCCAAATTGAAAAGAGGATGCATTCTTCCTTTCTGCCTATTTATAGCATATTTTACACCTTTTGTTTCGAACGTCAATTTGGCATTTCATTTTTATTGTCCACCAAACGGAGAGTCCACAAATGGTTGTGTTGCTCTGCGAATAAACTGACCTTCTCAGAAGTCGCTTTTCCTGAGCAACCCCCATTTTTACCTCAGCAGCCTTTTAGGCAGAATTCAGTGCCAAAGTTGAGACCCTCCCTTCCTTTCTTTAAGAATGTGTGCTCGGCTTTTTGAAATGAATTGGGTTTTCTAAGTGTTTTGCAAGCAAATCTCTTTTGGATCATCTTTGAAGCATTAACCCCCTGGGAATCGTGCACAGGCAATTCTTCGGAAAATGTTCAAATGAGATAGGGAAAAAATTGCTTGGAGGCACATAGGATTTTAGAGTTGCCAAGTTTAATAAAAATGTGCCCTTGATCTGCCTCATCATCTCCTACTGAGGGAACCTTTTGCCACAATGGGATAGTCTCTAAAGTAGATAATATTTCAATAGGCTGGTTTGATGGGGATTTATATCCACGTGCTGGACTCAAGAAAGAGGAAGTCAATCGAACCTCCAAAGCACCTGAATGCAGGACAGGAAGCAATGGGTGGAAACCAGGGGTGGGATTCAAATTTCTTAACAACCGGTTCTGTGGGTATGGCCTAATTTGTGGGTGTGGCTTGGTGGCCATGTAACTGGCAGGGCGTGGCTTGTATGTAAATATACATGTAAAGATTGAATTTTTTATTTTAAAAAAAGAGCAACTTTTACCCAAAATCAGGCAAAGCAGGCAGGCAGACTGAGCTGTTTGCAGAATCACAGCTTCACTCCCAGATCTACTTTTCTGCAATCTGCTGCCTGAGTCTGCACTGAAAAACAGAAGCTTCAATCCTAAGGAAGGTTCAGCTCTGCTCTCAAGTCACCTCTCCCTCCCTCAACCCCCTGAATACCACCCCTGACTGGGCCTCAGGGAAGCCTCTGGGTGGGGTGGGTGAGGAGGGGAGGGGCCAGCCAATGGTGTGATTTGCCAGTTCTCTGAACTGCACAGAATCATAACAACCAGTTCTATAGAACTGGTCCAAACTGGTAGGATCCCACCCCTGGTGGAAACTAATGAAGGAGGGAATCAACCTAGAATTGAGGAGAAAAGTCCTAACAATTAATAAGTGGAATAGATCACCAGAAACTGTGGGTCCTCCATCACTGGAGGCTGATAAGAAGAGACTGGACAACCACTTGTTTGAAATGGTATTGGGTCTCCCGCTTGAGCTGGGGGCTGGACTAGAAGACCTCTAAGGTCCCGTCCAACTCTGTTATTCTGTTATTCAACATGGATCTTCAAATAGGGATTCTCAGGAATTGTAGGCTTCAACATGTCCCTCATTGATCCTCCTTAAGGCCTGGTTCAGACTCTTCCTCCTTGTTGACACATGCACATCTTTTGGGTTAGTTTTCCTTTTTCATAAAGAACCCTGTTTCCAGAACAGTATCATTTCCACTAGTCATTCTCACTCTTTCCTATCTTATGTCTTATTAATCATAGGTTAACACAGCATGAGAAAACCAACCTGTCTGTTCATAGATATTTTAGTAAAATTTTAAAGATTGCCTTTGAAATAGTCAGCCATTCATCCTGCATCCTACTGCTGTTGACTCTTGTTGCTGAGCACTCACTTAAAGACTGGACTGCCCTCTGTCAGAAGTGGTGCAGGGTCGCCTGCTTGGGCGGGGAGTTGGACTAGATAACCTACAAGGTCCCTTCCAACTCTGTTATATATTCTATATATATATATATATAAACTCTGTTTATATATTCTGTAACTGAGCCGATGGGGATGTGAAAGGTGAAATGCAATAGATGGTCCCCTTTCTGACCAACGCGCTGTGTTTATGCTAATGTGAGCAATACTTTTGACAGCCAATTGCAGAAATCCATCCTGGGTGGTTTTTCCTGATGCATTTAAGCAGAGGGGGAAGCAGTGCTACAAAAGCTTTTGAAAACAAAGTTCTTTAAAATAAAAGCATTGTAGGAAAAAGAGGAATACTGCGTGCAATTCCCAGCCTCCATGGTGTGCATCCCATATACAATTTGAAAGCAGCTGCAGATTTATCACAGAGCTTTATCTGTGTTTCCCCCCATCCTTAATGACAGTTGTATAAAATGATACAGTGAGATTATATCTTGATAATTAAAATTATATTACATTGGGATTACTGTGCTGGAGATTATTTTTCAAGCAAATCTTTAAATCTTGTTTCCTGTTGGGTTCCAACTTGCTGAAATATGTGCAATTTTAAAAGGCAAGTTGAGGTTTACATGGGATAACTTGCTGAAGCCAGCTACCTTTGTACAATTCCAGATCTATTCTTGGCCTCTGAATGTTTGCTTATTGCAGAAAGTTGCATTGGCTGAACTCATTGGTCAGTCCTAAATTAATACAGTAGTACTGAAAAAGGGAAAGACAACTTTCATCTTCCTCAACAGTTGTTCTATGGATGGTAAAACATGGGGTTGTTTGAAATTATTTTGAATTGGAGTTTGACCTCGGGACGTCTTCATTGTTCCTACTGTAGGAAGCTGATTCTGTAAATGTGTTGAATAACTTATTAAAATCATGAAAGAGAATGAGAAGGCAAGGACAAAGAACAGATAGGAAACTATGTTTTAAATTTGTAGGGCAACGTGTAAATGGACTTTTAGAAAAAAGAATAGCTTATTTATTGGATGTAGATACCTCCTGATTCCAGAAGGATTCTGAGCCATTCAGAATATCAGATGTAAAACTGAAATGCAATATAAATAAGAACAATGGATGTGAAGAACAAAGTTTCAAATAATGTCTGATTCAGCTGGCAACACCCAAGACCATCTCGGTCATACCCATCTTCCACAGCTGAGGGCCTGGGAGAAGAATTGAGTCTTGAAGTTCCTGTAGCATGGGAGTGATGAGGGTAGCCAAGATTTCAGAGATTTTTTTTTCCTTTTAAGCATTATTCTGAAGATTAAGCCTTTGTGGTATACTTTGTTGTCCCAAGATATAAATATGAAATATCTTCCTTGGTTTTCAAGATGAAGTGGTTTGGATTACTTTTTTTTTCAAACAATGGGCCACTCTTGGCCTGTTATTTAACTCATGATGAGAAACATCATGTGCACAAAACCCATGTAACAATATACAAAACATCTACAGGGGTACGGCAGTGATTTCTTCATAGGAAGTCCAACTCAGCTACCCAGGTGATTGCCACGGGCATTGCTTACTGCAGATTTTTTTAGGAACTAGGTAATGAGGTAATAAACTAGGTATTAATTATTATTATTAATAATAATAACATAGAGCCATGGTGGTGCAGTGGTTAGAGTGCAGTATTGCAGGCTACTTCGGCTGCCTGCAATTTGGCAGTTTGAATCTCACCAGGCTCAAGGTTGACTCAAACTTCCATCCTTCCAAGGTGGGTAAAACGAGGACCCAGATTGTTGGGGGCCATAGGCTGACTCTGTAAACTGCTTGGAGAGGACTGGAAAGCACTGTGAGGTGGTATATAAGTCTAAGGGCTATTGCTGTTGCTAATGCAGATCAGTCTCATGCACAATATGTTCAATAGTTTGCATATTAGTGCCACAATCAAAACGAGGTGTGAGAAACAGGCTCCCCAGTCAGAAATTTGACAAGAGTGAGAAAGTGAAGCAGCAAACAGTTTATTGCAGGTAAAATACATTCTTTCGAGAGTGGATGACGAGCTAGGCACCCTGAGGAATACATTTCTCCCACTTTTTATTCCCTCCACCCAAAGCACAAATCCCCCCCTGCAGCCCCCTTTTGACAAAGACTGCAGGGTTGCAATCTCCCCAGATGCCTGTTTCTCCATGAATTTCCCCAGGTTTCATCTGTTTCCCCACCTTTTGCCCAGTTCCCCTTTTTCCAGACTACCTTTTGTCCCCCTTTTTTTAAAAAAATCTTAACCTATATTTCTTGTTTCCTTTCAATCCTTGCAGCATAAGCGTAATAAATCGAGGCAAGCAATTAATTAATTTCTCCCCTATATTACTAGACGGTGTGATTAAAACTGTTAACTAATCTGCTCGATTACCCCGGCTGACTCACTTATCGGAATAATAGTTTCTTCCAGTTTTCCAGTCTTGAACATTTTACCATTAATGTCCTAATGTCCTACTGAACTTTTACACCCAGAGTTCTTAAAGATTGCTTTCTTTGCAAAAACAACATTATCTCCATCAGTTTCTTACAAAGGGGAATCTTTCTGTCCCCACTGAGGCTCTTCTTCCATTATCCCATCAGTTCCATTCAGTTTCATCCAGACAGACAGAGCAAGGCAGGTTAAGATCAGGTGGCTTGAAGGATGACTAACAGCCAGGCACCTTGGACCATTCCACTCCCCAGGCATTCAGAGGGTTAAACTGGGTAGTTGGTGAGGTTCAGATGAAGAGCTATTTTCCCTGGGGACCTATGAGATTTCATGGCCTGTTTTGACAGTGTGGTTGGACACATATGCACAGAGAGAAGATCAGAAGTATGAAAATTATTATTTATTTACTTTTTTTGCACAGTGCCTTATGTTCAACTTCGTACAATGTTTATTTCTTTTGAAGTGCCTTCAAGTCAATCTTAATTCCTGGTGACTATCTGGATAAATCCTTAAGAGTTTTCTCGGCAACCATTTTAGAAATAGTGCCATTGTCTTCTTCTCAGGACTGGGAGAAAGTGACTGGCTCCAGGTCCCCCAACTGGTTTCTTGCCAAGGCAGGACTTGAATTTTTAGTCTGCCATCTCTAACCCAGGGTCTTTAACCACTACAAAAACTGATCCTTGCTTAACATACAATATTACCAGAAATATACTTGTAGGAACTAGAGACATGAGTTGGTGAGTTGGGTTGGGTCTCTATCAACCATGAATTACTCCCAAATGTTTTAGAATATAGTACTTTCCCCCTATAGACTGGTGGATGGGGCGGGGGGGGGGAACCTGTCAAATTCCATGCAGTTCGTTATAATCCCTGTCACTTATAATACCATATTTCACAAACCAGTAGGCTTCTTATTAGCTCAGTTGAATGTTTTAAGCACTCTGTATTCCACCAAACTGATTAAAGGTAACTTTTGGTACTTTTTATGAAATGCCCTTAGAAAAACTTAACAAAAAATCTACTGGGAACATCATGTATTAACCTATGGAGACCTTTTGAGAAAGCATCTAAAAAAGCACCCTGGAAAGGTTTCCTATTCAGACATGAAGTGCCTCTTATAAGATCCTTAGGTTGAATTGAAGATATGAATGGAAAGAATCAATGAAGCAGTTTTAATCCTAGAAAAAAGAAATTGTTGTTTTCTGGTTTAAAGTTACGAGCTAGAATCCTATTTGACTGAAGAGAATATCTGCAATTCAAGGGGTTCTTGATGCTCTCTGAGCTTGGCAGTTTTCTTGCACTGATGATGTTACCTAGTTTGTTTATTTATTTATTTATTATTTTTATTTATTTATTTTTATTTGTCAATTGCTTACAAGATAATAGATATCAGTAAAAACATAGTCATGAATACATGGATATATATAAGAAAAATTTTAAAAAATATAAAATAAACAATAGGACAGGGACGGTAGGCATGTTGGTGCGCTTATGCACCAAACTCAGAGAGAACCAAGGACCCCTGTTGATGTTGCTGAAGGGTTTCCTTAGAAAGTAGGTGTCCAATGTAATCAAAAGTTGCTTTAGCTTAGCACAAGATAAAATAAAGACAAGATAATGTGCTTTACCAGAGGGCTGCTTTGCAACCAACAAAGCAGCCCCCTAACTAGTTATCCTTAGAGGCATGCAAGAAGCCTTGCAAGATTCTTGTATAGTTTTTCAGCTTGCTTTGTTGTCGAAGATGAATTGTGGTAGGAAAAAGTACAGTATTCCACTATGTTAATGAAACAGCTTTCTCAGCACTTAGGGTGTTTCAAAAATGATATAAAAGCTAGCTTTTAAAGTAAGATTAAGCCTCCCTTCCTCTGAGCATTTGTACCCTCATGGATTTTGGGGATATGTATAACCTGCTAGCTTTGTTCCTTTGTTCCTCTAAGTATCTTTTCCTCTCAGGAAGAGGACAACTATGAATCTCCACCATATTTGGTTTGACTTGTGACTGTCTCTGGTCGAGGAACAATAGAGTGAAGTTTTGATCTCTTCTACATTCTGCCCCATTGACCACCTCTCAAAGGCAAGATAACTTCCCAGGGACTATCCACACAAGGTGTTGTTGAGCACAGAGCCTTGATAAATGACCCAAGGAGCACACAAGGGACATGGACAACATGACTTATTCCCTCCCCTTTGCACTTTTGTCATTCACAGATGAAGAGCATCACCTGTCAATTTGTAAAGCATTCCTGGCTTGCTCTCAAGTTGTCATAAGAAGGAAGGGGCGCAGTTCAGTTGCTATGACCAGAAGCACATTCCAAGCATTCCTTTCTCCAGATTGTGTCCCAGGTTATCAGGGCCAGCTGGAGAGGTGTGATCTCTAGACCCCGAGAAAGTGCTCCATTGGAGAATGTGATCTATGAGACACCTGGGAGGAGGGGGGGAAACAGGGTCACAGGTGGGCAGTAAATTATGTAGGGCAGAGCTGACTGCACTTGGGAAAGTGCTGACATGTTGCATGCTCCTAATATATAGTTGGATTTCTTTTGAAAGAAGCTTGAGGCTCATGAATTAATTAGGGCATCTGTTGGAACCCTGGCATCACCCATGTCTATGGAAATCATCCAAGTCATGATTTTCTCAAAGGTGCTATTTTCAAGAGGAAACTGGACTTTCTGGTTGTTCTTTGAAGAAGTTTTACTTCTCATCCAGGAAGCTGCTTCAGCTCTGAGCTGAAGATCTCCATAACTCTGAGCTAAAGAAGCTTCTTGGATAAGAAGCGAAACATCTTCAAAGAAAAACCAGAAAGTCCAGTTGCCTCTTGAAAAAAAAGCACTTTTGGGACATCACCTATGTCACAAAGTTGGATTGCCATCTTTTTTTTTCTTATGGTTCTGCCTAAAGCCCCCTTCTTGTGACAAATCCTTGGTTTTGTTTCAGACATGTTTTGGACACATGTCTCAGACGTGTTTGTTACCTTTCTGTGCAGGCTTGTCAGTTAGAAAGCTTTTTTTCACACCATTTCTCTGGTCCTCTTTTCTTCCTTTCAGATGGTAGATTCTACTTCTGTCCTGTTCTGTTGTACCTGAACTCTGTAATAAGGTTAAGTGTAAACAATTAGCACTGTGCAAAGTTTTGAAGAGATGTTTTGCTTTGACAAAGGCTTCTGGGAATGCTTCTTTGAAGCCACACATCAGGAGACACCCCCTAAAAGCAATTTTGATCAAAGAGCTGGAAACAGTTTCCTTACATTGAAGTCTCTTCTGGCTATTGGAACTGTCAGAGAAGTCTGCAATGTATGCATTGTATTTTGATTAATTTAAATGTTTCAGAGGGAGGGAGGGAGAGAGAAGGAGGGAGGGAGGGAGGGGGAGAGAGGGAGAGATAGAGACAGAGAGGGAGGGAGAGGGGGAGAGAGAGGGAGAGGGAGGGAGGGAAGGAGACAGAGAGAGGAGAGAGAGAGAAAGGGAGAGAGAGAAGGAGAGAGGGAGGGAGAGAGAGGAAGGGAGAGAAAGAGAGTGGGGGAGAGAGAGGGAGAGAGGAGAGAGTGGGGAGAAAGAAGGAGAAAGAGAAGGAAAGAGAAAGGGAGAGAGAGGGAGGGAGAGAGAGGAAGAGTGAGTGGGGAGGGAAAGTGAGGGAGGGGGAAACAAATCTTATATATAGGTATATAGGAAATCATCCAACCCTAATTTTTAAACCTATCTTTAAACTCTGATTGCATAAGATATGCATCATTCTTCCTATTCTGCAGAGAATGTACAAGGAACAAAGCTCAGAAGACACCTTGGTAATCCAAAGTAGCAAATGTTTCAATCCATAAAAGAAACACAGATGCTTCTATGGCACCAGGTCCAACAGTTTAGAGCTTAGGTAGCATTTGAAAGTCACATTTCTTTTATTTTTGTAGACTGAAAAGAACCCTTTAATTACTCCTAAAAATCTGAGTAAGCAAAGGCCTCTGGAGATAAACCACCCTTTGTGCTCTTGTACAGAAATTGTGCTGAGTCTTTGAAACAGTGCAACAGAGTTACCCTGTCATAGGCAGCCAATAAATGTAAATAAATAAATAAATAAGATGAGATTGAATTGGACTGGTTTGGATTGGATTAGATTAGAATAGAATAGAATAGAATAGAATAGAATAGAATAGAATAGAATAGAATAGAACAGAATACTTATGGCCAAATGTTATTGGACATAACAAGGGAATTTGTCTTTTGGTGTAAATTGGCTCTCAGTGTACATAAAGAAAAAGGTTACATTCATTAAGAATTCAAGAATCCATAATGTACAACACTTAATGAGTCATTAGGGTACAACCAACAATTCAAATCATACTTGGAAACAATCAAGTGGGAGGGATGGGATAAGAGTGGTGTGAGAAGATTAACATAATAGTAAGTGTTCCTACATCATTGTAAATAGTACTTTGAACAGTTGTTGAGGATATTAATTTGTTTGAGCAGTATGTGATGGCTTTTGGCAAAAAAAACTCTTTATCTAGTTGTGTGCGTGCTCTATAGCATCTGTTCGTTGAGGGAAGGAATTCAAACAGTTTATGTCGGGAGGGTCATAAATATTCTATACTAAAATATAAATATAGAAGCGCACGGTGGTCTGAAAAATTATTTTCACAGCCCTCTTTTTGACTCATGCGTATACAGGTCCTCAATTGGAAGCAGGTGGGTAGTAATTGTTTCTTCCTGTACTATCCACCTGTAGTCTAATTATCCTCTGAAGTCTGTGTCTGTCCTGTTGGGTTGCAGAACCAAACCAGACAGTTATAGAGGTGCAGATGATAGACTCAATAATTTGCAATGCATTATATGGTATATAATATAATACAGTACAATACAATAAGCTACAACTGACACCAGTAAAATTTTTTAATCATGGCTAGGACTGTGCCCTCATCACTGGACCTAATGACCATAATTAAGAAGCAGATTCATTCTTCTACTACTCTACTCATTCTCCTGTTCATGAATGCATTATCTTGACCCCGATGTTCATATAATGGGCTGCCTACTTCCACTGCAACAAAACTCATCAGATATACTCCGAGACTTTTGGCTCTGGCTTTGGATGATTCACAAGTTCTCCTTAATATTGAAACATTTCCCACATTCTCGATTCTAAATCTTGGGTGTTAGATGTAATCTTCAAGCTTCAGGGTAGTAAGCAGAGTAAGGATGATTGAGAAGGTAGAGCTGGTAGTAAAATGGAAAGCTCTGTTTGTATGAAACTTCACTGTTGATGGAGCTTTCAGTGGCACAAATATGAAAAGTTTATTTTATTCAGAGCAACTGGCAACTGTAAAAAATTAACTCTTTTGATGGTTAATGTTTTACTGAGTGAATAAAGCAAATGTCAGATTGACTGGATGCATAAATCTTTTGGCTCTGCTTAATTTTACAAAATTCTTCACACCTAAGACAACATGACTGTCCTTTTGAGCTGCTTTTCCACCACCCCCCCTCCCCCTATGTATTACTGCTGCTTCTGCTTGGCATTTACTGCAACCACATAAAATGTGTTTAGTCTTCTCAATACAATGATAAATAATGTCAAAAACTGAAAAGAAAAATTCAGAAGTTCTGGCTTCCATATTTGATTAGCCACAGCTGATGCCATTTAAATAAAGTATTGAATTTTTGTTGCGGTTTGCTGAGCCAGTTGAATTGGGCCATTTGTTGAAAAAAGCCAACTTCATGTGGTGTCTTGATTTTGAGACAAGTGAGATAGGGAAACAAATAATATTTAATGTAAATCAACCTATTGCTAAACCGTAATTTAGTATAATATGCATATTTAATAGTAGTTTGCTCTTTCATGTGTAGTTGATGAAAATAAATGATAACCAGAACTAGTGGCAACTTACATTTAATTTCTCCTAAAAATCAATTAACACTCAGTTGTTTTATGTTCTAACTGAACATTTTGATCTGGCAATAAAAAAATGAAGACTTTATAATGTCAATATATATATATATTTAAAACACAAAAAAGCCTATAGCATTACTTTGATTGCTGTTTTGAATATCACAGAACTGGCAGACAAATAATCAAAATTTGTATTTAATTGTTCCCCATGCAACAACCAAAACTTAAAAATAATAAAGTAAATCTGCATAAATAAATGGTAAGAAATAGCCATAGATGAAAAGAACATTTAAAAAATTTCATCATTATATTTTTTTTCTCCATCAAATTCCCTGATCTGAGAACTGTACAGAAGCTATCAGAGAAGAACCATGGAAAACTTAATTGTTTGGTGGACATAATAAAAAATTGCTATCTTAAGCTTATTGAAATCTGGCATCCATCAATTCTCCAGGATTTTGACTCATAATTACTGTATATAAAAAAAGAATTCCATCCTAGTGAACACTGAAAATCAATATTCTCTATTCCAAATACTTTGATTTCTTCCAGTAAAGTTAACTGAAACAAATAGCTAGTAAGCTGCCATTTTAACCTATTTATCTTTAAATACCAAAGGAAACAACATCTATCGTGTACTACATTGTTGGGAAATATGAAAGATGATATTTTGCTCCTTCTTCATCTTAGCCCACCAGAATAAAAGCATCTGAGATGGCACCTGAGTTAACCTATTGTTTTAGAAACAGCGAAAGCTTTTAGATGTAATTGTTCGAGCAAATGTGTACTTAATTTAAAATTTAAGATGGGGATTTATTCATGAATGTGTGGAAGTGGGCCATCTTTGATTGCTGTTGAAATGCGAAGACTCTAAGCAGAAATCCCTCCAAAGAAACCACAATTGAAACTTGACCTAATTTGTGTTTATTTTTCCACACATAGAGAACATCAAGCAGGGCACAGGCAGGAGGAAGAAATAGCCCAGTTTCTAATTGTAGGAACCTACTAGGGCTTCCCCCAACCACAATGTTCCTGGTTAAGTGACTGTTTTAGCTAATATTTTGTTGGGCTGTGTTTTCTGGTCTTTCTGTTCCTTTACCACAGTTGAGAAAGAACATTCATGTCAGATGCAGGAAAATCAGAAAATCCAGGCAGTTCCAATGGGTTTATTGCAAGAAGAATCTGAACGATGAACAATCAAAGCAAATTAATGGTAGATAAGAGTTAATGGAATTCAAAGTGGGCTGGACTTAGATCTTTTTTGGGTACAAAGGGATGGCATGTTTGACCCCACCCTCAGGCTCAGCCTGGTCAACTCCTACATTTAAAAGGGCTTTGATCGGTCACTAAAAATGAAATGGGAGCTAGATTTTGTACACCGCCCAAAAATGTTCAGTGTCCCATTTCTTAATCTTCTTCTTCAAAGGAATCCATAGTCCATGCTGGATGAAAAGAAAACTATTGTTATTTCTCATGATCCCTTGGGCAGTTCTGTACTCAGTTTCCTTATGACTATTAGTAGATGCCAACCTACTGTTCTCATTATGTGAAGGCTGTCCAGATTCAGGTGGAACAAGAACTTCTTCAGACCGGTTAGGAAAGCTTCCAATTCCAACCATTTCCATGGGGATCTGCATTGGTTGATGAGCCATGTTGTAGGTATCCACCCCAGTTCTCGGCTCTGAGCACACCTTCCTCCCTTTTCCTTCATGGTATTCTTTTTATCGGGATCCTGCTCACAGCACTGATTGTTTTTGGAAATTCTTGCATTGTCAGTTAATTTAGAATTTGCAGGATGGATATCAAAGCAGGAGGACATCAAAAGAGGTGCATGGACTGAAAGAAAATGGACAAGAAACAACAGATGGAAATGAATCAAGGAAAGGAGTAGCCTGGAATTAAGGAGAAATTTCCTAACAGCGAGAACAATTAACCAGTAGAACAACTTGCCTCCAGAAGTTTTTCAGAAAAGACTGGACAGCCATTTGTCTGAAATAGTAGAGAGTCCCCTGTTTGAGCAGTGGGCTGGACTAGAAGACCCCTGAAGTCCTTTCTGACTGTTATTCTGTATCTGCTAGGAAAATAAATGATTGGGGTTAGAGCAAACCTGCTTTTTCTCACATCTTGCAAGAGTAAATTGGAAGAACTAGCTTTTCTGAACATCCTCTCTTCTGGATGTTTAACTGAAAAAAATATAGGTAAATCACCCATCCAATATTTGCTATTTAAATTGCTTAGTAATAATGTAGCTCCATTTTCATAGTTTGCTTAATGGTGTATGAAGGCTTAATAGTGGCCTTTTGGGAGTTATTTTATGGTTTGATTTTGTGAGTTGTTTGGGGTTCTGGTATTATTTTGTGGACTGCCTTCCTTCCTTCCTTCCTTCCTTCCTTCCTTCCTTCCTTCCTTCCTTCCTTCCTTCCTTCTTTCCTTTTACCAGAAATATTTTAGTGTTTTACTTTGTCATCAACCAGAAGTTGAAATCATTTTGATGTGATGATGATGATGATGATGATGATGATGGTGATGATGACAATTTGATTGATTGTTTGGAGCCTGTGTTGTGGATGGGATAATTTTTAGCACAATTTAGGAAACTCCTTCTTGTAGAGCAAAAAATAGTTCTTCAGTTTTCAATCTGTCAAGAAGCATATTTATGATGGAGAAGATCTTTTCTGATGTCAGCATTTGATCTCCAATGAAGGATGTTATTTTTCCTACAAATAGAGATATTTGGTTGCAACTTGCAGTTCTTCTCTGGCATCAACTAAGAATGATTTCTAATTAGAAATTTCCATTTAGTAACCAGACTCACATTTTTCTTTTCCTTCTAAATTTACCATTTAAATACTCATTTATTTAAAAGGATTCTATGCCCAATCTTTCTTTGTCAAATCACATTCAGGGGTGGAGTACAATAATACACAGTATATATAAGCTCTTGTGGTCTTTGCAAATATTGCTATTTGAAAGTTTGGTAGGAAAAGGACACTTTACGAATTGGCTACATCCTTTTGAAAACTTATAAAAGTTATGAGTTGGAAAGCAGGAGCAAGGGACCAGCTATGAACATATACATATTTTTTTTTACAAGTGGGACTTTTTTTTTAAAAAAAAAAATGAACATTGCCTTCCATGCATGACTTCTTGGAGCTGTTCTGAAGGAAGCCAACCTCTTTAGGTTCTTCTGTACCAGAGCTATCTTAGGTTAAAGTTTGGAAATCAGTGTAGTCTGTCAGATGCTCCATCAAATGGTCTATGACAACTTACCTCAGCCAACTCACTGTGGGACAAGAGTTCACACTAATCTTGAAGAAATAGTGGAATAAAATCATTAAATAAAGGATGCCAACTAGACTTCTGGTTTAAGCTTCTTTGACGACAGACCGAAGCCTCATCTCTGTGAGGCTTCGATCTGTGCTCAATGCTGGAGCGTCCTGAGCTGGCTGGTTTCAGGGCTAAGCCACCCCATAGAGGTGGTGAAGAGGGGGAAGACTGCCTGCAGGGTTGAGGAGAGCCGCATTCTTCTCCCACACCAGCTGGCCATTACTCCCTTTCCCGAAGCGGTTGTAGCGGTGGTCAGAAATGGCCACCACAAGGAAGAACTTGACTGGAAAAGAATGTGCAGGAGGAAGATAAGAAGAGAGGTTTTAATTGACCAGGTCAAACAGCAAAAGACAACAAATAAGGTACCCTGGAATTGAAAACTATTAAAAAACAATAACATTGTTCCTGAAGAAGATTTTAAAGCTGTGAAGAAGAGAGAAAAGGAAAAAGATTTGTTTTTTTTTTCTCCTTTTCCTATACTGTCAGCTAAGAGACTTAAGCAAGAAATTGGAAAAAAATCCACTTTGACATTAATAGGTATTTAATGCTGAAAATAAAAAGTTCAAAGGGATAATAAAGATTTCTGAATAATCAAAAGCTTTTGAAAACAGGAAAGGAGAGAAAAAGAATAAAAGGCAGGATCTGGAAGGGAGGAGACTGCCTGAAAAAAAAAAAAGAAAAAAACAACAAGAAATGCCTGCAGAACAAGAAGGTTGCGACAAAGAAGAAGCCATCTTTAATGAACAAAAGTAATCTTAGATGGGGGGAAAAAAGAAAGGGGGGAAGAGAATGGAAGTTTAAGATTGGGAAAAACAACTCAAAAAAAAAGTGTCCAGTGTCAAGTGTTATTTATAAGTATTAAAATCAGAAAGCAACAGAAGAGGGAATGCAGAAGGAGAAATGAGAACTAGAGAGGCAAGGGGTAAAAAAGGGGAGAGAAGAAGAAGAGGGAAGAAAAAGGAAAATAAGTTATAAAGGACAGAAGCCAAAATATAGAGAAAATAGGGCCTATTAGAGATAAATGGGTGAAAACTTTAATGGAAAAAGGGATTCTGCAAAGGTACATAAGATAGTATGGTTATATTAGAAGCAGAAATAATTTTAGAAAATATGAAACAATGTATGATTAAAAATGTCTGATAAAATAGCAATTTAATTCAGTGGAATGCTTTTCATAAATAATGTAATAAAAGGTATATTTAATGATTTATAAAAATATAGTGAAGAGAATAAGGGAAAAATTTAATTATCGAGGATATAGGTCGTCCTTCAACAGAAGTATGATATTAATTGAAAGAAATGTCTAAAGATGTTAAGATTTAATGATTATTAATGATAGAACTGAATTGGAATGGAATGAGTGGTATAATACATTAATATAATCTTTTAAAAAATAATATCAGTTTGTATGAAAAGAAATGTACCAAGACAGAATTTGATTGGAAGTTATGTATTATGTATTTATATTGAAGGTTATAACCTGAAGGTATATATTGAAGTTTAAATAAGAGTTGAATGGATGTAATTAAAAGATATTAAAGACATATAAAGATGTCATACTCCAATTAGTAACTACAGGAGAAAATTTGTTTAATGAGAAAGACAGATAATATGAAATTGAAACAGAACAGACAAGAGTATAAATATAATGATTTGAATTGAGATGAGATAATCAAAATAAAATTGAAAAAATTAAAAGAGGGGAAAAACAGTATAGAAAATATAGAATAGTATAAGATATGGAATAGAACACAAAAAGGGGCATGAAATTGAGTTTTGTATCTGTATAAAGAAGTTCAACCAGGATCATGCTATTTTCAAAAAAGATGTTTTACTTGTATTTTGTATGTACAAAAACCCAAATAAAACTTTATTGAAAAAAAAGAAAAGAAAGGATGCCAAATGAGGGACAAAATGAAATGTGAATGACAAAATTTAAAAAAAAAAACTATGTTAAATAATTAATTTGAATTGTTGAATTGTCCCACAGTGAGCTGTCTTGTGGTGAGTTGGCCATGGTGAGTTGTTCCATTCCTCCATCAAATACAGGTGCTTACACAAGAGAACTGCAAACTTCAAGATTCATCGCAGTCTACATTTCCAAATTCTTATCCTTGAGGTAGAAACACTTTTAATGCTGGCTGATTCATTTTTAACAACAGTTGGTTGGGAACTTGGTTTTGTTTCATTATTCCTAAGCAATAAATTTAAATCTCTTTGGAAGAGGACTTTGGAAAAAGCAACTCCAAAGACATTTAGAGTTTCGTTGTTTCTGGGTCTAAAAAAAAATCTTAAACATAGATTAAAGACCCAATGTAAAAAACAAGTCAGAGAAAAATTGTGTCTTCTGGTTACTCCTGTGTGGAAAACCTAAAAAACAGATCTCATTTCTTCCCTTTCTGACTGAGAGGGACCTTGGAGTCTTAATGGACAATCACTTAAACATGAGCCAGTCATGTGCAACAGCTGCCAAAAAGCTAATACAATCCTGGGTTGTGTAAACAGAGGCTGAGAATGAAAATCATGTGAAGTATTAGTACTGCTTTATAAATCTAGTAAGACCAGACTTAGAATACTGCATCTAGTTGTGGTCACTACATTACAAAAAAGATGTTGAGACTTTGGAAAAAGTGCAAAGATGAGCAACTACGATGATTAGAAACCTGAAGACTAAAATATGTGAAGAACAGTTGCAGGAATTGGGGATGGCCAATCTAGAAGAAAGAAGGACTAGTGGGGGACACGATAGCAGTGTTCTAGTATTTTAGGGGCTGCCACAAAAAAGAGGGGAGGGTCAAATTATTCTCCAAAGCACCAGAGGGCAGGAAAAGAAACAATGGATGGAAACTAATCAAGGAGGGAAGCAACCTGGAATAAAGGAGAAATTTCCTAACAGTGAGGACAATTAACCAGTGGAACAGCTTTGCCTCCCAAGGTTGTGTGTTCTCCATCATTGGAGGTTTTAAAGAAAAGCCACTTGTCTGAAATGGTATAGAGTCTCCTGCTTGAGTAGGGGCCTAGACTAGAAGACCTCCAAGGGTCCTTCCAGCTCTATTTCGATTGATTGAGTTGCTTAGGTGACATTTCTCATTTTTGCTTGGCTAAGAACAGCTATGCAAGATCAGGCCAAGATAGTATATGGACTATCATGATATCCTGGTGATTAGATGTGAAATTAAAATTATGCTGGAAAGAAGCATTGGGGAGAAACATTAACAATGCTCAAGGAAGTCCTTACCTTATTCCATCTTTCCAGTATTAGAATTTGGGGCTTTTGTGTTGACCTGTTTCCATTTCTTCTTTCAGCATTTTATGACATCTGGACTCCACATATTTTCTTGCCTGAGTTCAGAGAAGTGTAATTGTTAGCTTGTGTTATTTTTAATAATACATAAATGTTTGCCCCACTGTGATTGTTCTCCTGCTGCCTTTTCTATAACCTTGTTTTGAAGCCCCAGTCTCAGAATTTCTGGTGGGATAGCTGAGGGTTTTTTTTGTTTTTTGTTTTGCTATTCTTCCTTTCATATACCAGAGTGCACTACTTGAATACTGTGGAGCACCTTCATAAGAAAACATTTTTCTTTTCTTTTCTCTTTTTAAAAAACCATACTGTGCTGTGGTTGGTCTTGTATTTTTCATAGTAATGAATATTATTGTTGTAGTTCTCTGGCAGCCAGTAAAGACGGCAGTGGAATCAGACAGTGGGGAAAAACGGGGACCAGTAAGGGACTCTGGGGAGGACTTGGATGAGGGACCTGCATTCAATACAGGGATGGAGACAGGACCATCTGGGAGTGGGGTGCTGCCTTCGGAGCCTCCCGAGTCTGGCAGCAGCGAGGCAGAGGAACAAGGGGAGCCTGTTCGCAGTGTGCGTGTGCACAGAGCTGCTAGAAGACAAGAGCAACTGAGACAAAAGGGGCAACTTAGAAGTAAGGCTGGGAGGTGGTTGCCCTTCCCATAAGGTATAAAGGACAGGCAAAGATGAAGAAACCTTTGCAGGAAGCAAAGTTGTTTGCTCTGTTCAGATTAATTAGATTAGATGCTCTGTGTGGTCTTTGTCCTTTGGTTTTTTATAGTTCATTTGCCACTTTAGTTGTTGGCAGACAACTCAAAGGAGAGAAAGGTGGGTGCTTATCTCTAGGGCAGTTTGAGACTCATTACGGGCTGGGAATGAAGATAATTCCCAGCATTTAAATAAAACAAGACTTGTTTTAACTAAGTGTGTGCTTAATTACGGTCTCAGAAAATCTTGATCAGAACAATTATTTTTAAGAAAAGTGTAGAAAATAATGCAATAACAGCTTTATGAATGGTTAAAAAATTTCCTAATGCCTTAATAGAGAATAATAATATTAATAACAGGATACAAAAAAGACACTGAGATTCTGAAAAGAGTGCAGAGAAGAGCAACCAGGATGATGAGGGGACTGGAGGCTAAAACATACAAAGAATGATTGCAGGAATTGGGCATGGCTAGTCTAGTGAAGAGAAGGACCAGGGGAGACAGGAGAGCATCTTCCAATACATAGAAGAGGGGATTCAGCCTATTCCTCAAAACAGCTGAGGGCAGGACAAGAAATAGTGGCAGAACAAGAAGTTCATTTAAGAGAGATCCAACCTAGAATCAAGGAGAAAATTCCTGACAGTGAGAACAATTAATCAATGGGACCACTTGCCTTCAGAAATTGTTGATACTCCATCCACCGAGGTTTCATTTTATTTTTTTTTCAATAAGAGATTGGGCAGCCATTTGTCTGGAATGATGTAGTGCTTGAGCAGAGGGTTTGACTAGAAGATCTCTAAGGTCCCTTCCAATTCTTTTATTCAATGTTGTATATTTTAATATTTTATTTGAGTCAGATAATTCAAATCAAGAGAGCTGGAAAAATAAAAGGGCCATACTGATAATATTATAAGATCTGATGTGAGACTACATTCTGTGGTAAAATCTTCACCAAGTTATTTTTGAAGTCTTCTGGAATCTGCAGATAGTTTGAGATTGTTCCCCCCCAAAATCTAATTCATTATGAGATTGAGGGATTCTAGAGCTCAAATGAGATTTCTCAGGTTTCCAAGCGAGTACTGACCTAATTGCTGGGTTTATTATTAATTAGTCCATTACTTTCCTATCACTTTTTTCATGCAGACTTTTTCCTGCTCTGGTACTTTGATACTCAGCAGTAATTATAATAAAATAATTGCATATCTATCTTGCATTTTTCCCCTAAAGGGCATGAAGTAATATTAAAAGGTACCAGAAAAAAAAATCATAGTGTTCAATACACCATTTAGCAGACTTCAGACATAACTGAAAAAAAAAAATCTTCTTTTTGGACTTTTCACTCCCAACTAATGGAGAACTCCACTCTTATTCAGGCATTCCAGACAATAGATGTAATTTATATCCTTTGTTTAATTACTTAATTTACATTTTTATGCCTTTTAGGTCACTTTTGTAGGGATGCAAATGGATGCAAATGTCATAAAAATGTCAATAACACAGTTACACACATGACAGATTACACACATTCAGTTGTAATGGATAATCCTTCCCTGGTGTGATCCATGAAATTGAACTTTTTATTCTCCATTACCCTTCAACTTTCAAAAGTGGTTAATATATATAATCATTTTATATATATA
>BHFT01056970.1:0-11586 GCA_004320025.1 Laticauda laticaudata
CCCCCCCCCCCAGTTTATATAGTTCCACTTTGTAACACCTCCAGCTCACTTCCCACAACTTTCCCCCCTCCTCCCCACCTTACTTATGACAGCCAAAAGATTCAAAGCAAAGGGAGAAAGTCTTGAAGGCTGAAAATCTTGAGGGCTGACACATATATTGTTGGTTTATATATTGCCAACTCATTGATGGACAGATTCCTAGCAATCTGCTACAATGTCCTACCAGTCAATGACTAATTCAGCTTCAACCACAACAATATAAGAGCACACAACAGCCCACCCACCCATCCCGTCCCTCCCAGGAGTCCCCACACAGCCTGTTTTGGATGCAGGTGCAGGGTGCACTTGGAAGCTGAAGGAGGATGAAAAATGGGGCTCCCAGAAATTCAGGAAGACCAGAAACAGACCTGTTTCCAGTTTCCAGAGAGCCTCCAGAGTCTGGTGAGGCCATTTTTGCCATCTCAGAGGCTCAAGGAAAGCCTCCAGAGCCCAAGGAAGGCAAAAACACTCCACCACCATGGTGCAGGAAACTGACTAGGCCACACCCACCATGGCCACACCCACCCATCAACTGGGCAGAGAACCTGTTGCTAAAATTTTTTGAAGCCCACCCCTGCATCACTCCTAACTAAAGTAGAAGATGCAGGGTGCCAGTTGAGCAATTATTTAATGGGCAATTCTTGATGGCATGAAGCTTTAAATATGTTTAAATAAATATTTATTTGCCTAAGTCAGGGCACTACAATCTTAAACAATCAAAGAGCCCTTTGGACCCATTTCCCTCCAAAAAGAAAAGACCAGGAGCCAATAATTTAACAACTGGTATGACTGGGTGGGTGTGGCCAAATCAACATCACTCACACCCACACAGTCACATGACACCCCCCCAGCCATGCCTACCCAGCCAGTCATTAGGGAAGAAAACCAGATGTTGAATTATTTTCCATGCCTGACCCAGCCCCACCTGACTCTTCCCCTCCCAGCCACCCCTTGCTATAAACAGCCTCAGGTGTATTGTTCACCTCTCTCTCTCTCTCTCTCTCTTTTCCTCCCTCTCTCTCTTCCTCTCCCCCACTCCCTACCCCCAGTTCCCAACCCACACCCCCAGGGAATAAGCACACAGGAACTTCACCCATGTTCTTTCTGTCTCTGGAAAGATACAAAAATAAACCTTGCATTGCAAAAGGAATGACTGTCCAGCTTTTATATCACAGTGCCATGAATTGCTGCCTTAGATCGCTGCATGCACTTCAGAGAAGCATCATCCCAAGTAGCAGCACAATCACACACACACACATACGCATCCTGTAACTCAGTCCAAAGTGGTTGAAAAATATAGTCCCCAGGTGCCCCTGAAGACACTTGGCAGACAAAGTGCAGGATGACCCTGCCTAACACCAAGGCAGCATTTGCTGAATCCTTGCAAAACTGGGCAATGGCCGAGAGAGGGGAGCAGATGGAGCCGAATCAACTTGAATTTCTCTCTCTCTCTCCCCCCCCCTCTCTCTCTCCCCATCCCTCTCTCCCTCCCTCCCTCTCTCTCTCTTTCTGTCCACAGACTGCAGCAGGAAATGATGGGCAGCTATTTCCAGCCTTTGTTGGTGCTGGACATGTGACCTGCTCTCAACCCCATGACACTGGCCTGCCCTGCCCTGCGGCCAATGCTGCTGTTGTTCTCAGGGGGAAGTGGGGCAGGATCACATTGTGGCTCTGTCTCATAATAGGCTCCTGGAGTAGGGGGGACCCTGTCTCCCCCATTGTGAAGCACACTAAATTTCACTGTGCAGCAAGGCAGAGGGATGAAAGGAGGGAGCCACAGCAGAGGGTTAAAAGAGCCACATGTGGCTCCAGAGCCATGGGTTGCTAACCACTGGCCTAAGTGAAAATGAGTATATCCTGATGAAATTTTTGCCTTTTCATGGTTTTATCAGGTTAGAAAAGGAGGAGATAGCATAGTTTAGTGTCCAAAATTGGGCTCAGGTAAATCAACCAAGTCACTTTGAAAATACAACATTATTTTATTTACATATATACAGTATATTCTGGATCGCCAGCAAAGCTTTGGATACTTTGTGAGCATACATAAGCAAAACCATACCAGGGCTTACATACATTTGCATATATAAAGATTATAAAGAAAATACAAAGGAAAAATTGATTTTAGCTGCCTTCCTTACTACCTCATGATTGTGCTCTGCTCCATGTGTATGTCCTGTGTGTGTGCCCATCATGCCCACCCTGTCCCTCTCCGATCTTCATCTGGCGTTCATTCTCCTCTTGCCTCCAGTTGCCTTTCCTAGCTCTATCTTCTTCTCTTCAGTCCCTGTTGGCCTCTGATGATGTCAGCGCAATGCTGCCCACTCACCACCTGATATCATTGTCCTGATATGATATATAGCAGCGGAAGTACCTTTCCACTGTGGTGTTTGCTTGTTCTGCCGCACCATTGGCAATGGGGTGATATGACATGCTCAGTCCCTGGGCTGACCCGAACAGTTGCAGAAATTCTCACCAAAACCAGGCGGCAAACTGCACCCCCCCCCATCACAGATAATTCACTGAAGGACACTGTTATATGTGGAAATAACATATGTATTTGCAAGTTTCACCTAAAAAAATATAGAACAAAAGGGACTCCATCTTTGTTTGTAATGTGACCTTCTAGAAGGATTCCTGAACACTTATATAAGAGTATTTACCAGAATATCATGTTCTACAACTTGTTGTTCTCAAAGTGAAAAATATTATGTCCTTGGTTGGAGTGGGGGTTTGTATTTTGGCTTGAAAATAAATGTAAGAAATGCTGGGTCGCCCAGACATTAATGGAAGTTTGTTAATAACTTATTGTGTTAAATAAACACAACAGGAAATCTGATGATGGGAACAAGGGAGTTTCCATAGCTGATAAGGATGGGAAGAGTTACAGAATGGAAAAGTACCCAGAGCTACCCATGAAAGTCCTTGACAATCCTATGTGAGAAAAACAGGAAGGATTATGTAACCTTGTATGTCGATGAACAGGCAGATTTCACTGTAAAGCCTTCTCATCACTGCAAATATCCTATAAAAAGGATGTAACATTTTAAGGGCAACTGTCTCCTCCTACTCATATTAGGGAAAGAAGTCCTATTTGCAAATATCTTGAATAAACAAAGCTTTTTACAGTTCCTTAAGCCCCTGTACCACTGCACCACGGATGCAAAGAGGATGTAAAATGGACAAAAAAAGCTTCTCCCATCCATTGAGAAATGCAATGCATCCGTTGTGTACTCACTGCATATGTGTTTCATACGCTTATCCCTCCAGCATCCGTCCACTGAGATTTCATCCGCGCAAGAAGTTTTGAGCTGCACAAAACTTTTTGAGCAGATGAACTTTCTGCCACGTATGATGTACATCCGCAGCATATAACGGGCAACAAATGTTCTATGTCTGTTATCATCCATTAAACGTCAGCTGTATCATCTCAGCATCCTCTGGCCATCCCTCAACTCACATCCACTGCACTGAAAACGGAAAGAGGAAGGAAACAAAAGGTACACAGAACATCCACACAGCGTTAGTAGCACAGAAATAGAAAGGATGTAAGCGGATGCATCTCATATATAAAGGATTAAAACGGACAAAAGGTTTGTATCTGGGGTGTATCTCAGATATTTAAAATGTCTGCAGTATGTCTAGAGTATGTAGAAGGACACCGAGCGGACTACCGATATTTCCTCTAAAAAGGGGGAGGAAATCACCTGGATCTCAGTATGAGTCAGCAGCCATGGTGTACAGACATCTTCACCTTGGTCTTGGCCTTCCACATCATCCATTTTCTCCACCATGGATATATGAACAGTCCGCATGGTAGCTGCCATCATTCATCACCAGAACCAAATCCTGTTCAGACTGTTTCACCTTTTATACAGAAGGAGAAGAAGGAGACGTCCAAGAGCTGTGTGGGTCCAAGGATGGATTGTGAGAAGAATGGAGTTTGGACTGTATGACCAGTTGATGGTGCAGCTGAGGAATGAAGACCCTCGTGCATTCCATCACTTCATGAGGATGCCACCAGCCATGTTTGACGAACTTGTAGAGCGTCTGAGACCCAGGTTGACCAAGCTGAACACCAACTTCTGTTCCAACCTGGACCCTGGACTGAAGTGGCACTGACTCTGCGGCACCTGGCCTATGGAACCACAAACAAAAACATGCACTATGCATGGAGGGTGCCACACAACAGCATCAGCAAAGTGGTCAGAGAAGGGTTGAGGCCATCATCGAAGAATAGGTGGAGGAGCTCCTCAACTGTCCCACCACTGAACAAGGCTGGAGGAAACTTGCAGAAGAGTGGTATCAGAGGTGGAACTTTCCCACACCGTGGAGACATAGATAGGAAGCACGTGGCCTGCAAGGTCCAGCCAACTCAGGGTCCACTTATTTCAATTACAAGGCTTCCTTACTATCATCCTCTTTGCCATGGTTGATGCTGACTACAAGTTCATGTACATCGATGCTTCAGGCAACGGGTCAACTTCAGATAGCCACTTATCCAATGCCAGTGACCTCAAGGATGAGCTGGAATGCAACCTCATCATGGTTTCACTTCCAGGTCCAGCCCACCCAATGAAACACAAAAGAGTGCCTACTTCATCGTGGGGATGACGCCTTCTCCCTCAGACTACCTCATGAAGCCCTACACTTCTAGACTCCTCATCCGTGAAGAGCGATCTTCAATTACAGGCTGTCCAGGCAAGGCGAGTGGTGGAGAACACCTTTGGCATCCTGGCCAACAGGTTCCAGGTACTTCTCACCACCATGCAGCATCGCCCAGAGACCGTGAGGAGGATCGTGGAAGCTTGCTGCATCCTGCACAATCTCATGCACACCGCTACCCAGTGTTGCAGAACAGACTTGTGGACTGTCAACAAGGGAATGGGGACATGGAGCCTGGTGAATGGAGGCAAGGACGAAACCTGATCGACACTGTGGATGAACCAGGCCCAACAGAGCTTCACGTGAAGGGAAGAAGCAGCGCAACCTCCTGAAACACTGGTGCAACTCCCCAGCTGAAGCAGTGGAGTTGCAAGACAGGATGGTAGATGCTTAATGGATGCTTCCTTCAGCCTGTCTCATCACACTGATGAGATTCTGCCATGTATGTTGAGTGGCCTTACAATGAATAGGCATTAATAAAGAGTTTTGTTTATTTGGAAATGTGTGGATCAATGATTAAATTGTTATTGATAATAAAGGTCCATATGTGTGGCAACTGGGAGGCTGGACCATACAGTCCCACTATGCTTGCACTGGAGGTTTATCTATCCCACAACGATCCTTATCTATCCCACAAGCATGCAAAGGCTTAACCATTTGTTCAAGGTTTTCACCAACACTTTATTAAGTCATGTCCATGGTCTCAGCTGTTAAGCGGGCAGGGACTGTGGAGGTGGCTGTGACTGGAGTGCTGGTCTGAGGTGCCATTGGAGTGCTTGGCCCAAGAGTACAACAGGGGATGGTGGGTTCAGGAAGCTCTCTGAGAGCTGACTCAGTCCCGTGAGGTTGAGAGGCCCTTCATCAAGTACCTGGGATGTCAGGCAAAAGACTGATGACAGATTGTCCATTGAGGGGCTTGGCTGTGGGGTGGAGGAAGGAGGAGTGTAGTGGGGCTGTCTGGTCTGCAGCTGGGTGAGGTGTGGCATCTGTGGCGTGCGATGAACCTGGGCCTGGACTGGGAAGGTCTGCTTCTGCTGTGGGAAGTCCTGGTAGTCGTAGCCTTGGTAGGTGAGGGGCTGTGTGAAAGCCGTGGAAGGGCTGTGACATCGCCTGGGGTGGAGGAGCAGACCTGGACTGGGTAGGAGCAGCTTCTGCTGGGCCTGAGGGTTGTGTAGAAGTGCTGTTATCTTCTCCTTCATCACCGGTACTGGGCCTCGGGCATATCCTCAAGGTGTGGCTCACGTAGGTGATGAAAGTGTGGCAGCTCAAAGATCCTCTATCCAAGTGGACCAGCTGAAGAGAAAGTTCTGTGCTGGTCTTCATCGTGTTCCTGATCTCCAACAGGACAGTGTGGCTCTGGCCCTCCAGTCTGCCTCTCTGCCTGCATCCTGTGGAGCTGGGCGTGGGGGGTGGGGATGCATTGGTCTCTGGTGGCTGCCGTCTTTCCTCCATTTCTGACAGGGGATCCTCCAAGTCTGGCAGCATGGGGAGTGTCGGGGGGTCTCTGCCATCGGGCCCTCTGAAGACACCTGCTGGACAGGGTAGCTGGCTCCTGGCTGGAAGAGGACTGGCTGTCTGTGGGATGTCTGAGGGAGAGGGGTGTCAGAGGGGCTGCTCTTCAGTGGTGAAACTCACCCCTCCAGGAAGCTGCATTTGGCCATGACGTACATCTCCTGGTCAGTGAGCTTGACAGCAGCCTGCCCAGATTTTTTGAGGTGTAGCTTGCCATACAAAGTGTGCATGTGCTTCCACCATCCCAGGAGCACATCTGCAGTGTAGCCCAGGCTCTCTGCCTTGTCTCTCCAAGCTGCCTGTTTCTTCTGTGGCCCTTTCTCCCAAAGGTACTCGTTCTCCCTCAGCCATTCCAGCACCTCCTCCTCATCTCCTCGGAAACAGTGTACTGTTTTCCTCTCTCCTTCTTCTTTCCTTGCCTCTTCCTCCCTCTGGCAGGGGCTTCAGCAGGGCCTTCAGGGGCTTGAGCAGCAGGGCCTTCAGCAGCAGGGCTTTGAGGGCCTTTGGGCTGGTCCACCACTGCAGCAGTAGCAGCAGCAGCAGTAGCAGCAGTAGTAGCAGTAGCATTAGCAGCACCAGCAGCACCAGCAGCATCAGCAGCTTCAGAATCAGTGCCAGGGAGTGGGATGTTGGTTCTGTCCTTCTTGCCAGGGCTGGCATGAGTAGGCACCGGCTTCCTCTTCTTCCCTGACTGACAACGACATGGTGTTCTTTCAAGATGTGTGTGGCAGCACATCTTTCCTCTGAATGCTGACTGCTTGTGAGCTGCATCCTTTTATATCCGCGGATCTGATGCAATTCATACTCCCCACAAGCACAGTGAACGCTTTGCATCCGATATACATCCGCCGGCATCCGCTTTGTTTCCTCTAGGAGTCCGTGATGCATCCACGTCATCCGCTATGCATCTGCCCCTTCCGTGATGCGTCTGCTTCACAATTCTCCCCCGGAAGCCCTTCGGATGTGTGCATCTTCTTTCATCCGCTGTCATCCGCTAGGCTTCCTATGAACATCCATTTTACATCCCCGCTACGTACTACCCACGTCCGTTCTTTCCGTTCTGTTTATGCAAATTTTCCCATGAAATTTTGCTCATCCACTGTGTCCTTTATGCATACATTTTATGTCCGTCGGCCAGTGGGACCTAGCCTTTAGTTGTCGAATCTGTTTCTTATGGTGAAATCTCTCAGATGCCATTCAAGCAGTATGCGTGTTTTATAAAGAGTTTAACTAATTTGCAGGCTGATGGCAGTCCAATGCAGGGAATAAAATGGGCCTTTTTCAAAAATAGATTGATTATAGTCCATATAACAGTGTTTCCCTCATTATTCGGGAGCTCTTCAATGAAGTCCATGGCAATATCCTGCCATGGTCTGTTGGGGTTGGCTACTGGTTGTAATAGTCCTAAAGGTTTTCCTGGGGGGTTCTTTGCCACAGCACACACCCGGCATCTTTTCACGTGGGCCTCAAATTTGGCACCTTTGACTTTACTACCATGCCTGTTCTAGGGACGGTCTTCTTCTTCTCCTCTGCCAGCAACCCCCCATCTTCCAAAGCTTCCATAGGTTCATCTTCTGCAGCTTCCATAGAACATTCAGGGTCTATTCCTTCCACCATCTTTCATCTGCCACAGCAACTTGCCAACAGGAACAACTCTTATGGTACAAGGCAATGCTGGCTTTCTCTCAGCTGCCTCTGATCACCTGGTTCTCTATGTGGAAAAAACAACACACAAGACTTTCAGCTTGGAGTAATCTTCACTTTATTCCAGGTACCAAGAAATATGCAACAGCAGGTATGGGTACTTCCAAGCAAAACCAGCGCTGAGAGCTACTGTCTCTCAGTGGTTTAAATAAACTAACTCCGCCCCTCCCATTCCCCCAAACTGCCGAACATCCACTCCACATTTACACCAACATCAGCTCCACTCATCCCTTACAGCTTCCAACCCCACACTCGTGCCGACCTCATGACTGTGCTCTGCTCCATGTGTGTGTCCCATGTGTGTGCCCATCATGCCCATTATGTCCCTCTCAGATCTTCATCTGCTATTCATTCTCCTCTTCCCTCCAGTTGCCTTTCCTAGCTCTATCTTCTTCTCTTCAGTCCCTGTCGGCCTCTGATGACATCAGTGCAGTGCCGCCCAACCACCGCCTGAGATCAGTGTTGAGCTCTGGATTGTGTCATGGTTTGTCCAGATCCTTACAGCTGATACAGAAGAAATTATAGGCAAATTTTAGATAAACCCACCCTGTGACCATAATATTATTTTTCCCTTCTTACTAGATCTGCATGCTAGTTATGCTATCACTGGGACATGGTCAATGAAAGAACCAATTTGGTTTTCTGAGCCACAAGTGCCTGATTAAGTCTTGTCCCTGTCAACACCCTGGAACAGTCCAGCTTGTTCTGAATGTTGTCTTATAAGGCAATGGTCACCAACTAGTGAGCCACAGACCACTGGTGGTCCACAAGAAACTTTTCGTGGTCCACAGAGAAATGTCACCCCCAGAGCACCCCCTCAAAGCAATTAATCCAGGCTGCCCAGGAATACAAGGCTGCATCACCCACATGACCCACAGGAACCCTCCCCACCCACTCACTTCTCACCTGGAAAACTTGCCTGCTAAAATTGCCTTTTTTTTAACCCCAACCATCAACTGTTCTGCTATGTTGGGAGATTTAGATTAGCTAGAAAGCAGGAAATCATTGGATTTCTTGCTTTCTAGCTAATCTTTAGATCTTCGGCTCTGCTTTTAAACCTTCCTTAGGACTGAAACTTCTCTTATTCAATAGTAGATTGCAGATAGATCTTTAACTGAATCTGTGATTCTTTGAGCAACTCAATCTTCCTGCCTGCTTTACCAGATTTTGGGTAAAAGTTGCTCTTTTTCAAATAAAAAATTGAATATTTACATAAATATTATAATATTTACATATAAGTAATGCCCAGCCAGTCACATGACCACCAAGCAACACCCACAAATAAGGCCACACCCACATAACCAGTTGTTAAGAAATTTTAATCCCACCCCTGCCTCTGTGTGTTTGTATGTGTGAGAGAGAGGGGAGGGAGAGAGAGGTTAGATCAGATCTCTCTCCCGCGCGCTCTCTCTCCTTCTTTCTCTCTCTCTCCCACCAACATCAGCAAACCACCATCAGTCAAAATTCATATTAGTGGTTCCTGTGATTTCAAATTATGAGTTTGGTGGTCCCTGAGGTCCAAATGTTTGGTGATTCCTGTTATAGGGGCCCTTTCTGCCATTTATATGTATTGGAGGAATCTCATACATTGGTAGTGAATGCAACCATTTTACTATCACAATATGTGAAAGATTAGGAGCTTAAAATTAGTCTCTTTGTATGTTTGTGTGTGAGAGGAAGATTGATTGATTCATCGATCAATTGATCAATCAATTAATTGAACATATATATGGCCACAAATTTCATATACATAATTCTGGGCAATAGGTCACTGAGCCACATTACAGAATTCAATTTCTCAATCTCCAAAAAGTAAGTGGGAAAAGTTTCCTATGTCATCCTTGGAAGCCATATTTTACTTGGAAGCTTCGAGGCTGCCACATTTAGTCCCTGAGAATTTGGGAGGGGGGATCTCATAGAGAAGCAGACGTTGAGACTCAACAAAATTGTTTCACAGAAAGTCAAGGCCAAGTGACCCTGCACCTGCAGAGGAGTGTTTAAAGGAAGGTCTCCAGTTGGGACGATGCTTGATTGGATCATATGATGGACTGGTGGTGCAGGGGAGAGATCTTTGATTTTCTTTTGGGAACGGATAACCCAGAACTCTTAGATTCAGGTTTTCCCAGATGTACCAAAATGACAACTCTAATAAAATGGAACTTTGAGAAAAAAACTGTGTCAGAGTTTATTGGTTTGAAGTTTGTTAGTTGGAACACTGACATCCTGTGGCATTTCAGAAACATTATCCATCTTCACCATTCCTACAAGCAATGTTATCAACTTTCCGGTTATAACAAACACTATGATTAAATTATCAAGACAATCCTCCTGTGGCTCTCAAGATGGCTCTCAGGAAATAGCAGAGGCAAATCAAAGAATAAATAATAAAAACCTTCCATATATCATTCCCAACTGAGTCATTCCCCAAACCTGGTTGTTCATAGGGGCAACAAGATAACAGGTATCCTGCACTGGGTTCCCAGGATTCTGTGACTTATTTCCTGCTCATAGCACAAATATATAGTGGATTCTCTGCTAATGTTTAACATAATATTGATTGTTTTCAGAACTGACAGATTCTCCATTCTCTCACCCCAGTGAAAAATACCAGAACAACATTTTGGAGGGTGTGTATATGACCGTAAAACTCACAGCTGTAGGACCAGGAGAAAATATTGTGTTAGCCAACATCTTCCTGTGCTTCCTTAAACTACTAGTGAAATAGAGAAATAGACTAAAAACCAGGCATTCAGATCAAGAGCACCCATTCATAAGTGAGGCTGAAGAAAATGGATCAGATCAATGAATGAGGCATGACATATTCTTAAGACACATTTCAACAAAGGTAGCATTTCTTTCACTATCTATAGTATCCTGTTTGAATCAAGGCTCCTAGCAACAGCAATACAGGAGTAGCCAAATCAGCAGGAATGTTGGGGATTATTGCCATTTTACTCTTTCCAGAATTGGCCAGGAGAATACAGCCTCTTAAGTGCACTGGAGATAAAGCCATTCACATTCCAGAGGAATGGTACCAAGAGGGAGAAGTTCTCATTGGTGGATTGATGTCCCATGTTCACTACGTATTCCCTGAAATTCTTTTCAATAGACATCCATCTGAGGAATCGGTTAACATCCCTTTGTAAGAAATCACTCTCTCACACCTGATTTTAATCTGATCCTGTTCTCTTCTTTTCATCTCTATAAAACACAAATGTTATATATTATGTACTAAAGAGTATGAATGCATGATGGGCAAATCCTTTACAGAACCTTGATAAATAGAAAATGTTTTGTTAATTCAACATCCTATTAACTAACTATTAGCTAAATAAAGAAAATTGATCAGATCCTGCATTGAGAACTGGAACCTCTTCCCAATTGGAGAAAAAAAAGCACTAGGTCACCATAACATAAAAGGTTCTAGAATATTTTTACATTGCCTTTGTCTTTTTCTATCTTAAACCTTTTCTTAGTCCATTAGAACCAGCAATGCATTGACTGTAGAAAAAATAATAATTTCTAAAACTTAGTTTTTACAATATTGAATGCCTTTAATCTGATAGAGCAGCAGCTAATTATAATTATAAGGCAATGTTTTTGACTAATGGATTATATGAAAGTTTATAAAAGACTACAATTTGCATGGAATGTTTAAGACAAAAATAA
>BHFT01056971.1:0-67314 GCA_004320025.1 Laticauda laticaudata
TGCCGTTATTCCCCAGTAGGGCGACTCTCAGCTTATGCTTTACTCCACCCAATATACAATGAACTGCCTGGAGCATCAGGAACTTGTGGTGTATCTCGGGTTCGCGAGAGAAGCGTAGGTTGGTACTCTCAGCAGGCTGCCCGGAGAGAGAGGGTCGTGGTTCCGAGAGTGCGTAGAACTCACTGCCTATGTTCTAGCTCCTCTAGGCATGGTGGATCTATCTCTTCAGGAGGCGTAGCTACCCCATGCCATAAGATACACAAGTTTAGGTCTCATAACCGTCTGTTCAGTCTATGAACTCACCCAGTCAGGCATGGAGAACGTATTTGGTCTAGTGGTACTTTTCCGTACAGAGATGAATAAATTGGGAGCATTATTGTGTCTCCTGAGGCCAGCTCGTAGTGGTTGTAGAACGAGTCCTGTATCTCGTGAAAACGACACCAAGTATTCCTCCCAAGACTTATGTCGTCCAACCTGCGCAAGTCTAGCTTGACTCTTCTTTATGGTGTCTCCAGGTCAAGGCAGGTGATCCTTCCCCAACAAGAAATAAGAGACACCCGCTGCTCACTTCTCAGGCCAGCATAGATCACAGCGTAACCAATAGTCTATACTCCTCTGTGTTTCTTGCTCTGCACCTCATATGGAAGTACTTCGCATCTGCATACACTAACTCGGCACCACGTTCGTAGCAATAATGCTCATGGCTTCCCTTTGCCAGGAACACAATTTGGAGGCCCCTCAAGATACACTGAAGGGGCTTCCAGTTCTGTCAGTGAGCTGCTCTCTTCCCACACCGAGTGCAGCAAGCAGTTCGAGCATCAGCACTAGCAGAGAGTCATCAATCAAGCTCAGTTTCAGCAAGCAGCACCATGTGCATGTCAAGAACTGGAACCAAGAGAGATACAAATGCATCAATTCGAGCATTGCAAACTATTTCAACCTAAAATGACACAGAGCAAACACGCCAAAGTCAAGTGGAGCAGCGCAAGGGCTAGATATGAGCACAAGAAGCAGAGCTCAATTAGGTTACAGCAACAGCAAGCATGCGGCAGGCAGCACTGCAGTAGAGCAAGAAACTGACGCCAATGGACCTAAGCACTCAGGACCTCCAATTTAACGCAACAGAGACGCAGAGGAAAAAAACCAAAATGCAAACTTATCCAGTCAGAGATATTCTCACGTCACCCCCCACGCCCAGTAAGTCCATGTTTGCGCTTTACATTCAGCAGGGTCTCTCATCCACGCACGTACCCAGTCACTTTAGCCCGTACAAGGCACCAATCCTCATGGCCCTATATTTGTGAAGTGTCCAGACTATAATGATTTAAGTTAAAAGCAGCAAGTAGCAAGAAAAGGCATACACCACTCAAATGCTTAGCAAACGAGTTCTTATGATGATGTACAACAAAAAGCAACTAGAGCACTACTAAGTCTCTCTTCCCGCCATACACGTCACGAAAGCAGCGAGCTCAGCGTAATGTACACGAAAACAGGTTAGAGCCCGTTCTACAGAAGCCCAGCAAGAGCAGAGTGAGGGCCAGGGGGTGGGTAGTGTGGCCCTACTGTACCCTCTTGCCAAGGGCTGGCAGCAGATGGCTGAAGAATTGCTTCCTCCGATTTATGTCTCCCATGTGCTTGTGGGTTGCTGGATGGCAGGGAGGGTGGCGGGAAGGCTGGAGGCAGGCAGGCAGCGAAGGCAAGGCAGGAGAGTGGCGGAGCAGGCGCAGATGGGCAGTGGCAGAGGAGGGGCAGGCACAAGGCAGGGCAGCAGGCTGGCAAGGGGGCAGGGCACGCATAGGCTTTGGCAGGAATGGCAGGCTCAGCAGGCAGGCAGGCAGGCTACTGCAATGCATGGCAGCAGTGGTGCTTTCTCTGTGAATGCGCTGCGCTGCTTCAAAAACGAGCTGCTTCCTCTTTATATCCGTGGGAGCTGATGCAGATAAATCCCACTCGGCAGTGCGCAATTAAACAGCAGGCATGCCGCTAGGCTCCGCCGCTGTGCATTCGCTAGTTATCCGCTCTGCAGTCGCCTTATCATCGTTGATCTCATCAGTCGCTCTGCATCGCTGTATCGCCGTTCCGCATACTGCATATTGCTGAGGCCGCCTGGAAGCTCATGCGGATGTGCACATCTATGACTGCCATCACGAGTTTCATCTGCTAGCATTCCGACTCTGCATCCGTTTCTGCAGTGCCGTTTTCCAATCTGACTTGGCGTCTCCCCGCGTACCGTTCCTGTTCCATGTTTATACCTTCTGGTTATGCAAGCTTTTGTTGCCGGCCTTTTTTGGAGAGCGGATACAACGGATGGAACACATTTTTCTCGTCCGCTGTGTCCTTTTTACAAACGTTTTGCATCCGTTGGGCAGTGTGACAGGGCCTTTAGTTTTGGAACTGGATCGGTCAATTTCCTCTTTTCAAATTTCAAAGACTTATAATCAATCAATAACATAACTTCAATTTTTCAGAAATAAAAAAATGAGAAGCAAATTAGTCTCATGTTATCCAGATATGTTAATATATCTTATGATTCTTGATGGATATGTTTTTTTTCTCTTTATGTACACTGAGAGCATATGCACCAAAGACAAATTCCTTGTGTATCCAATCACACTTGGCCAACAAAGAATTCTATTCTATTCTATTTGCACATCTAATGTATAGCACATGTATAGAGTCACTTCAATCTAATGAAAGCCCAGGGGTATGGGGGTTATTGTTTTTTAATTGTTTCTGTGCTGGGTTTTTATCTTTGTAAGCTGCCCAGAGTCATGGAGAACAGCCCTGTACATTTTAATAAATAAATAAATAAAAGAATCATTTACAACCAGAACATTTGGACAGGCTGATGCATATTTAGAGTTTTCAGCTTGATGGAGAGTTAATAGATCTATATAGCATTATTCTCTGTGTGCAAATATCAAAGATCCCATTAAAACTAGTTTAAAAAAACAGTATTGATTCACTAGGATCAAGTCCACTAAATGGGCTACACTGAAGAAATACTGTGACATCTTCTGACATGCTGCATATTGGATATGTTTAAACTCTAATTCAAAATAATGACACATAAATGTGTTGCATATACAGCCTATCACTCATCCAACAAAGCTGTTCTTATAGTCTGAAACAATTGTTGCTCAGTTTTCAACTGCTTTTTGGGAAGGAAGAAATACTGGGGTAATAAAGACATGGCCTCGATAATGAATTTATATTTTCCTAATCTCAATGCAAGTTTAATATATAGAATTTTTTTTTAAATAATAAATATCTTCTTCTTTAATTAGCCTCAGGGAACTTCCACATGAGACTTCCTCATCAGTGTGAAATCAAATCCCATCATGCTGACAATGTTGGTAATTTAAGATAATTTATTTCTGGCTATTATGGTGTAGTTGAGACCACAGCCAAGCTTAAAAACAACCTTTTGCAGTGCTTTTAAATAGTGGGATGCTACAATGAAAAAAATTCCTATTTTCTGTTCCTGGCCTCATTCTTTTATTGGAAATGGTGAATGAAACCAGACAAACAATAAGGACATTGATTATAGAGAGCTGTTGAAAATGCATGTTATTTCCCTCTTCTGGACTGAAGGTGAGGGTGTCCTTTCTTTTTTAAAATCTAAATGTTGGTCCTTGTTCTCAGAATTTTGAGGTTGGCAGGGTGAATGACTACAGGTCAACTTGACATTGTTTCTCAGCATTTGGGGAGTGAAAATGGTAATGATGTTGAATGGATCTTAGTTTTCTTCTTGATGGATGGATCACTAAATGTTCCCAGAGGACTAAATGTGTCTCTTTTTTTCAAATGGGATGGAAGCTGCTCTGTAATTATCCAGCCATATCCAGTATAATAATTGCTATGTTCTGTATGAGGAACACTTAAATAGTTACTATGTCAAATAAAAGAATGCATTGGCAGGAAAATCCTTCCCTGTTCATTAATATGATGTGAATTATGACCTTTCTATACAAACCATTTGTGTTGGAGGTGGAAAAAAAGGGGGAATGACTGTCAAAATAGTGCCATCCATTTCAGGCACTGCAATTTGGCGATTGAAGGTACATAAAGGCGGCTTTATTCCTGATCTTTTTTTAAAAAAAAATATCTTTATTTTAAAATGAGATGCTGGCAAGGCAAGGCACCAACCTTCAGTATCATCTTTATTGATAAAAGGCCCTAAAGCCCCTGTCACACAGCACCAACGGATGGAAAGAGGATGTAAAATGGAGAGGAACACTTGCCATCCATTGGTTAATGTGATTCATCTGTTCTGTACTCACTGCGTCCGTTTTTCATACTCTCTATCCGTCCAGCATCCATCTACTGTGATTTCATCCACTCAATATTTAAGTTTTGAGCTGCACAAAACTTTTGAGCGGGAAAAGATGTATCCGATGCGTCATAAATCTACATACGCTAGTATTACGAGGCGAACATCTGCTTATACGTCCGTTATCATCCGTTACGGTGTCCTGCTTATATCGTTAGGCACCGCTGCCGGCATTCGCACAACTCGCCATCCGCTCCAGCGGAAACACGACACAGGAGGAAGCAAAATGGACGCGTAGCGGGAACAGACACGCACAGACGTAGTAAGCAAGGACGTAAGAAGAATGGAAAGCGGATGCCAGACTTCGCAAGAAACATTTACCCAAATGGAAAAAACGTTCGCAAGAGGGACCATATCCTCGATATTAAGGAGTCGTTAGAGGATGCCTAGAGGATGCAAAGGGACACAGATAGTGGAAAACCTATTAATCCTATAAAAGGGGCGAGGAACTCACCGGATCTCACTTTCAGTCTCAGCAGCCCTTGCGGTACAGACCTCTTCAGCTTTTCATCTGGCTCTATGCCTCTTCCAAGGGCAATCCAGTCATCTCCATCATGGATCATCCACACACGTCTTTTGGCATAGCCGCCATCATCTCTACACAGACGTGCGAAGGCCATTACAGGCCTCTTTCACCTGCTTGTAACTTCAAAGAAAGGAGGCGTCAAAGCGCTCTGGGTCCGAAGATGCGATCGCGAGAAGAGAAGAGTACTGGACTGTCCATAACAAGGTGATGGGGAGCTGCGGAACGAAAGACCCTCGCTGCATTCCAGAATTCATGAGGGATCCACCAGCCATGTTTGATGAAGTTGTGGAGCGGCTGACCACCCAGTGTTGACCAAGGCAAACACCAATTCTGCCAGCCTGGAACCTGCTGGGCTGAGCTGTGGCAACTCACACTGCGCCACCGCTTCAGGGACCACCTACAGAAGCATGCAGTACACCTGGAGGGTGCCACACAACACCTAGTCCAGCATTGTCCGTCGAGAAAGTGGTGCAGGCCTATCCATCGACCGAATACCATGAGAAGCTCCTCAGTGTCCTTCCACTGAAGAAGGATGAAGAAGAAAGTTGCAAGAGCAGTGTAATCAGAAATGGAACTTCCCCCATCACCGTTGGAGCCCATAGATTGGGACAGCCACGTAGGCCTGCAAAGCTCAGCCAAGTCGGGCGTCCTACTTATCACAATACGAGGGCTTTTCTCAGCATCTACCCTCTTCGCACCATTGGTCGATGTTACCTACAAGTTCAATGTACATTGATCCTTCAGGCAACGGGTCTATCTTTAGAATGCCAGGCTAATATACAATGCCATGTCACCTCAAGCAGGGGCTGGAATAGCACCTTCAATCAATGGGCCTTCCCAGATCCAGACCCCTGCCAACGACACACAAGATGTGCCCCTACTTCATTTGTGGGGGATGACGCCTTCTCCCTCAGAACGCTACCACCTACCATTGAGATAGCCTCCCCGTGAAGAGGGATCTTCAAACCACAGGCTGTCCAGGGCAAGGCATCCTGCCAACACGGTACTTAGGTACTTTCTCACGCAACCATGCAAGCATTGCCCAGAGACCCAATCAGGAACATCATGGAAGCTTGCTGCCATCCTGCACCAATCTCCATGACCGATGCCGCTACGCAGTTGTTGCAGAACAGGCTCGATGGACCACCCAAACAAGGCAATGGCGGACATGGGAAGCCTGCGGTGAATGAGGAGGAAGTAACGGGCAAAACCTGATAGATACTGCTGGATGTGAAGGCCCCAACAGAGCTTTGACATGAAAGGAAGGAATCAGCGCAACTCCTGAAACACTGGGCAACTACCCCAGCTGAGCGCCTGGCAGTGAGCAAGACAGGCATGGTAGATGCTTAAAGGAGGATGCATATCGTTCGGCTCCTGTCTCATCACACTGTATGAGATTGTGCCATGTACTGTTGAGCTGCGGCCGTACCAATGAACAGCGGCATTGTAATAAGAGTTTGTGGGTTTTGAAGGTCTGTCATAAGCCGGGCGGGAGTGGCACTGGGGATAAGCTTTCCCAATCAGCTTATAAATGCTCCAATGGCTGTCCGGCTGCAATAGAGGCATCTGACAACAAGTCAACTTCTAGCTTTGCGCATGCGGAAACTGCTCCTACTGATAGGAAAAGGTGGTGAAAGGTGGCGTCTCTGGCCGCTGCAAACCAGATGCTCTAGGCAGATGGGGCTCATCACTTGTAGGTAGCCGTCTAGGGACGGAAGAAACCTGATTACAAACCTCAGCTGCCTTGTAGCGATCACACTGCACCGGGAAAGTCTAAGGAGTAAACCCTGAAAGAAAATCCGGAGTGGAGCCCGTAGGCGGTTGTCTTTGCACTGGCAAGAAATTCTTACTGCAACTCTGCAGCCAATTAGGCGCAACCTTGTATCGCATGCCGTTTCCAGGTTGAGATCCCGTCAGCCAAGGTGAGAGCGAGCGGGGCTGCGTCCTGCGCGACTGCGCGCCATTCTCAGCGTCCTCCATATATTTCTGCCCCAAGGCTTCGCCCTCCGTGGGAGAGCCATTTCCATGCCACGTGAATTTTCCATTGATCTCCTGAGATCAAGAGCAACAATGTTCAACTGTTTATGTTGAAATGTGTTGATGATATGATTAAATTGTTATTGCATAATGAATAGGGCAATAGGTGTTATGGCACCTGGAGCCGTGACCATACCAGTCCCACTATATGCTTTGCACTGGAGCCGCTTTATTCTTATCCCACAGCTATTACCCATTCCACATGGCTATACCCCATAGCCCAATCCACTTGCTATTCCTTAACCCATCCCACAAGCCATGCAAAGGCTTAAACCATTTTCTTAAAGTTTCACCAAGACTTTTATTGACTGAAAGAACTGAACCCAGTGGTGAAGCCCAAAGATAAAACTATTAGCAACTAAACTGCTTAAAGCCAAAAATAACCACAGCTTAAAGTGTCCCAAGCAAAGATAAAGTCAACAGGTAGCCACCAGCTCCTACTGGCACTCTTCTCAGTAAACACTTGAGGCCATAGGCCATAGTCTCAGGGGGAGCGAGTCCAGGTGCTGCTGGCAGTGTGGCTGCTGCTGGAGTGCCTGGTCTAAGCACATTTTTACGGGTGCCTAGCCCCGCAGAGGAGAACAGGGCCGATGCGTGAGTTATGTTTGGAGGAAGCTCTCAGCAGAGCTAAGCGCCAGCTCTGTGATGTGAAGGGGAGCCCCTTCCTCCATGACATGCGGGGTGTCAGCTCCCAAGCCGACGCATGACAGCATGTTGCTGAGGCCGGAGCTCATGTGGCTGTGGGGTGGGGCAAGGAGGCGTCTTGTATAGGCCCGCTGTCTGGTTCGCCCCAGCTGACGCTGAGGTGAGGCGTGTGGCTGGCATCTTGTCCGCATGGGTGCGCATCTGTTAGGCTTATGGCGGGCATCTGTTGCATCAGGTTAAGGCCACCGGCGGCATTGGTAGCGCATCATGGGTTTCGAGCATCGAGGTGACCAAATCGTGGGCGTTCGCATGAACTTAGTGGCTGGACTGGGAAGGGCTGCCTCTGCTGCTGAACTCCTGGTAACCGTTAGCTTGGTAAGGTGAGGCGACTGTGTTTGAAAAAGCCTTGGATAAGGGCTAGTAGCTAGACATCAACTTGGGGTGAAGAGGCACCAGGACCTGGATGGGTCGGAGCAGGTTTCATCTGGGCCTGGAGCGGCTTGTGCAGAAGACTGGTGATTCCTCTCCTTTATTCACCTCGCTATTGTGATTCGACATGCTCCATGACGGTCTGTTCAGGTTGACGTAGTGTGAGGAAGGGCTTTAGGTTTGAGCGATTGGTAATGTCCCGTGTGTGTCCAGCTGAGCAGAAGCGAGATGCTACGCCTGCTTTTGATGGTTGGCCTCCTTGAATCTACCAGCCAGGACAGTGTTGCTCTGTCCCTACCGGTCTGCCTCTCTGCCTGCTTTCTGTGGAGGTTGGACTGGGTGTGGGCTGTGGGTTGGTCTTAGGTGGAAGTGCCTCTCTTCCTTGCTCCCACTGCTCAGGGGGTTCCTCCACGCTGCTTCGCACACGGGGAGTGCAGCTGTCGGGGGGGGTGTCTCGTCTGGGACTCTCCACAGATACCTCCTGCGATCACAGAGCTGACTCTGCGCCAGACAGACATCTCTCCTGTAGCGGCTGCCTGAGGAGCCAGAGGGCTAAACAGAAGCGGTGCTAGGCTCCTCCCGCGTGGCGTGATCTCACCTCCAGAACCCAGCACTTTGGCCATCACGTAGGATCTACCAGTCAGTGAGCCTTGAACCACAGGCTGGCCCAGACTTCTTTGAGGTGCAGCCTTCCCGTACCAGGTGTGCATGTGCGTTCCTACAGCCAGACGGCAGACCTCCGAAGTGTAGCCGCAGGCTCTCCGCCTCTCTCTTCCAAGCAGCCTTGCTTCTTCTTGTGCTCTCGATAGAGTCCTGTGTCTTCCACCAAGATACTCATTCTCCCTCATGCCTTTGAGCACTCTATCCTCAGACTCTCGATGTGTATCAAGCCTCCTCTCCTGTTCTCGGCTATGACCCTCTCCTCCTCTGGCAGGACCTCTGGGCTCACAAGCTATGAGGCTTCTATGTTCTAGGGCTCATCCACCACTACCAACCACAATACACCAGCAGCAAACAACCAACAGTAGCAGCAAAAGCCAAGACACCGCAGCAGGCCACACAAGAAGCGAGCACCCAGCAAGTAGTCACCAGAGATCCAGGAGCCAGTGCCAAAGTCAAAGCACAGCACGAGCAAGTGACAGAGCACAGCACCAGCAGACGTCAGGAGCCAGAGCAGCGGTCCAGGGTGGGCAGGCGTGGGCGCCCTGTCCTTCTTGCAGTGCTGGCAGCTGCATTGGCACAGGCTTCTCTTCTTCCCATTTGGTGGAGTATGTCTGCAGCAGATCTTTCCTCTAATGGTGACCTGCTTGCGCAGTTGCCCATCCCTTTTATATCCACGGGGCTGATGAATGTATACTCTCCCGCATGCCGCAGTGAATGGCCTTTGCATCCTGCTTGAGGCATCCCTAGGCTTCCGCATGATGGCAGTCCGCCTTCATCCACTAGGGCATCCGCCCTGCTGCAATCCGTTCCTTCTGCTGGCATCCACTTCGCTGTGCTCCCCCGGAAAAGCCCCTTTGCGGATAAGTGCATCTCGCTTCCATCCGCTAGCTTCCGCTGAGAGCATCACTTTACATCCTGCGCTACATCCTCTCCTGTCCATTCCTTTAACCATTCTAGTCCTCTCTGTCTATGCATAACATTTAGGGCACTTTTGTGAGCGGATAACATACGCGATGGAAAAATTTCTCTCTGTTCGCTAGGATGGAAAATTTTCTCGTCCGCTGTGTCCTTTTTACATACTTTTTGCATTCGTCGGCCTATGTGACAGGCCCTTAACAGAGCAGTATGGTAACAACCTCTTGCTTACTTTATGAAAGTCAGCATGCTGTTAAATCCATACTAATATGTCATAAATTTTAATATCTCTTTTTATAATTTATAATTCCTTTATACATACAACTTATACATTTCTAAATTTCTGCTGAAATATGGAGCATCTCTTATTTGAAAGACAGCTTTTAGCTATATTTAGAGCAAAGTTTTATTCAATAGAAGCCATATTTTTGTTTATGTAAATGTCCTCAGGGTTTTGAAGGGTGCCCAACCCTCCCCATAAAAATGTGACTAACCTGTTACTAATTATGTTTGCATTTTCGTCTTAAATGAAATGTATTCAATTAGATAGTATATATATTTGTTTCTTTCAGATAACTTAGCCATAATAAGTGCTACATTTTTGTTTCACATTGTGTTTTTAATTGTACATTTCTTGAGTTCTCTGTCACAGAAAGGCAGTTAAGAAGTTTCAGGCAAAAATAAATGCATACTTGAAAAATTGTCCTTTCAGTATAAACTCTGTAACTAAGCAGAAACAGTGTCATGCATTTGTTAAGTGTTGCTAATTACAAATTACTTAAATCAATGAAAGGTAAATTGCTAACAGGTCAAGTGATATGTGGACGAATAATTATAAACATCCTTCGTAAACAGTGGGGGATCTTGTCTTTTTCTTTTAAAATTCTTTACTGACTCTGGAAGGGCTGTTTGTGTTTGCTACATGGATGAGTAAACATCTTCACGTTGCCAAGTAGGTCTGGTAGCAATTGTGAAAACAGCAATGAATTTCATACGGGATATTTGCTGCCTAGGTTCAGGCAGATGCTTAGTGGTGACAGATGTTGCACTGATAACGTATTCCATAATGACAGGCTTTTGGTTCAGGGAGCAATCAGAGGAATGCAGCAGGACTTGATGATTCAAAGATTCGTACTACAAAACAAAAACAAAATCATCTTGCTGTGGCACTCATAGATAGTAAGTTTTATTAAGTGCAGCAGCTTTCAGCAAGGAATGATAGTATCTTATAAAATTGGTCAAAGGGTTAAAGTATCAATCCCAGTTAGACACTCTCCAGATATTCATGACAACATGTGAATAATCTTGATGAGAGTTGTAGTCCAATACATCTGGAGGGCATCAGGTCTGGGAAGGTTGAATTAAAGTAATTAATTAAACAAAGGCCATCGGGTTCAATATCTTAGTGCAATGATTGCTGACACTGTTAATTATGAAGATAATTTTCCCCGCAGATAAGATATTGAAACTGAGTGCTCCAATCAGTGAAAAGCCTTATTAAGAAACTGCTGCTTCCACATTTCATCAGTGTCAGTATTTAAAACACCTCTATCATAGTTACATCTGGATTTTAATTTCCCCAGTCTATGAGTGTAAGAGGTTTCGCAAAAATTTTTACCCTACATAATATACTATGCTTATTTAATGAAACTTAAACAACAACATTGATATTAGCATCTGGCCAGGATGGATTAATCTAAACTTTTTGTTTAGATTGAGCATCCTTCCCTGCCTCTACCTATTTCCAAGGGTTTGCTCAAATCACGGTAGCAGATGGACTTGATTTTTCCACGAGGATAGGCTATAAATTAAGAAAGCTATTTTCAAATTTTGCTTCACTTCTAACTTCATTATGCATGGGATGGCAGAGACTGTAGCAATAGTTTGGATTACTCTTTCTAGGTTGATTTGATAAATCACTCAAAAATTGGAGCAAATGCTATTTTCCTTAATGTAGAATTCCAGCAGATGCCCTTTTACTCAAAGACAGCATGGTTCCTGCTCTGATAGCACAAAGACTTTGATAGATTCTGGATATGGCATTACCCACTGGAGATAGTGCAAAATGTTGTCCATGTGCATTATACTTTTTGGAGCGCCCTTTTATTCTCTGGGAAATTGTTTATATTCACTAACAATAGCAAGTGATGGAAGCTGAAAGAAGACACAGTATCAAAAATTACTTTTAAACAAGCCCAATACGAGAAACCATGAGGAGGCAGGAAAAAGATGCTTTTCTGATACCAAATATTAGGAGAAGATAATGGTGTGGGACAAATTCTGGGAAATCAGATGCTGAAAAAGTGGATCAAACTACTTTGGCTATAAATGTGCAAGGATATTAGAAATATGAATATAACCTGAGAAGCAAAAAAACCCAAACAACCCTGACCTCTATGGATTTCCATTCCACTTTACATTTTGACATTCTTCAGCTGATCTATTGCCTGCACAATACTCCTTTCCAATTGATTGATCTTCTTCTGCCCTGGGGGTTGTTTAACGAGATGCTAATTTAGTTCCATGGTCAGCTCTGAAGCATATCAAAATGAACAAGAGTTCATTTGGTGGCATTTAAACATTGATTATTTCAAAATATGTAGGTGAGTAAAATGCTACCTCAAGGTTTGGGTGATCTGCAACTCTAACATAGCTTCAAAAAACTTTGCTTTTTTTGAAAGCATGAAGAATGGTTCCATTAATATTCACAATTCCCAAAGACAATTCTTCTCTCCCAAACAGGAAAGTCTAAACTAAATTTTTCATTAAAGATTACTAAACTGTTTGGTTATGTGGAATTACTGTTCTTACTCTGGAAATGTGTGGAAGATTAAGGAAACACTTTTTAAAAAACAACACAAACTATTTCTATCAACCAATTTGATTTGAATATATAACCAGTTTTTGCTATTAAATTTGATATGTAACATTGTTGTCTTGCATATGTCTGGCCTATGTATGTATTAACAGCAGTTTCATCTGCAGAAATTACTAATCTTGTTTGTGTAAAATAACTCCTTCCCTTACATTACAATGATCAGAATATGAAGGTGGCTTAAAGCAATAAAACTACAAATATACAGATATAATTTAGCATCAGGATTAATTTGCTACATTGTGAAACAGCATTCCCTCTCCCCTTCCCCCCATCCATGTGCCCCTAATCCTTTTAGCTGTTCATAAAGCATTAAAAACTGGTGTTTTTTTTTTAGCACAATAGCAAGCACAATCCTCAAGCACAATAGCAAAAGCACTTACTGCTCCATTAGTGCTTTACAGTACCCTCTGAGAGGTTTACAACATCTGGCTCCTCATTTTACTGACCTTGGAAGGATGGAAGGCCGAATCAACGGTGAGCTGGCTCCAGTGAACTCCTGGTTATGGGCAGAGTTAGCCTGCAATACTGTATTCTAATCACTGCAACATCCATGGCACTACAGCTCCACAAGGGATGGGTTGTTACAGCCCTTATTGATTAACTGTTTGTTGACTCTTTTTACTACTGATCTATAAGATGGAAGGCATTTATTTGGATGTCAGATGCACTGTACACTGCATTAACTGTAATTATTTTAAATGATTTTGTACTATTGTCATTTGGTTTTATTTACTGTTAGCTATCCAGGGAGAGGAGCAACCATGTACATTCTTTAAATAAATACAAATAAGTAAACACAAATACAAGATTGAAATAATAGTAAATATAGGAGAAAGAAGCATGTTGCAAAGACTAACCTAGCATGGTGATTGTAGTTTTAAAAATTCACCTGACTGGGCAAAAGCTTGCTGGAAAAAGCTCTTCTGTGAAGTTCAAAAAAGATTCCAAAGGAATCAGTTAATTCAAAGGCAAGCACACTCACATTTACACAGGGCATACACAGTATTAAATTTTATTCTTCTATATTTATATTTCTACAGGATAAGATTTAATACTGTATATGCCCTATGTAAATGTGAATGTGCTTGCCTTTGAATTGACTGATTCCAGTCGAATGCCTGGATTATGCCTTGCAATTTTCTTGACAAGATTTCAGGAGTTTGCTATTGCCTTCTTCTTAAGCCCTGGGGTTGAGAGATAGTGACTGACCCAAGGTCACCCAGCTGGCTTTGTGCCGAATACAGGACTAGAACTCACAGTCTCCAAGTTTTCAGCCTAGTGTCTTAACCATCACAAATTGGCTCTACTACATATTTTATGGGTCTGAGGATGTCAGGTTCAAGTCCATTCTCACAATTCAACTACTCCACAATGCTATTATTATTGCATGATGGAGAGGCAACCCCTGTAAGTTGCCTTAAGCTCTTGTGCAATGTGTAGGACTTCAGATTGAAAGCCAGAAGGCTGTATGAAAGGGAGTGGATGTTTATTATCACACCTTAACAAAGCTGTGTCTTTTCTTGGGCTAACAGCTACCATGCTAACCCAGGAAACAAGGTGATCTCAGCACCTCTTGAACTCAAATGGGCATTTTCTTGGAAATGTGATTTCCTCCTGTGTGGCTGCAGCAGTTTTTATAGACCTTCTTGGTAATCTGTAGAGAAATAAGGTTCACATCGACTAGAGATGACAAAATACATGGCACATGAAGCATTAGGATAGGAAAAACTATTTAAGGATCAATCCAGGCATTCCCAAGAGAGCTGGGATCTGAAGCTTTACGATCTTTTGGAACTAATCCTGGGAGACTCTCTATTATTTTTGTGGGAGAATCAAGATGTATAAAACCCTAAGTCTATTGCATGCAAAAGACTTACGCAATACCTTTAACAAACTTTAGAATATAGAGGTCATTCAAAACCCACTTAGAATCAAGTAAAACATTGCTGTGAATAAATCTCCAGAAAAATAAATCTGCTCCTGCTCCCCAAATTGCAAGCTGTTGTTATGCTTTTGTCAATAAGTCTGGCATTTAAAATCATTCACAGGAAAAGCTTTCCAATAGCTTTTTTTCTGCCTGTGACCTGTTATTCAACAACAAATCATATATTCTAATTAAAAAAGCAGCAACATTCTTGGTTGGTTTTGTTTCAATCTCATAAGTCATATGAGTTTTTCCTAACCTTGGACTCAGATATTTACAGCAAATAGCCATATAAACAAACTGAAGAAAGAGGGATTAGCATCTGTGAACAAACTATTCTGATGCCTGGTTCTATTTGCAAATATTCAGCAAAAAAAATAACCTAGCTGGCAGATTATGAATGAGAAATGAAAATAAGATTTGTGAATTCCCATCAAGATTTGCAAATTACAAGTAGGTCTCTAAAAATGAATTCCCTTCAAGGGAATTTCCTTAATAAATAAAAATACTAAGCCCTCATATAGACTAGAGGCTAAGAACTTTCTCCCACAGGCTACATTGCCTTTGGGTAAAATGTTTGGAAAACCTATAGAAGCAACCTCAATGAAATAAAAAGCAGATGCCATCAAGACCTATACCAAGATAGAGTAAAAAGATATACAGTATATTTCTGTCTCTTGTGCATTCCTTAAATAAGCTTTTTCCTATCTACTAGCTTGGTTTATGAGCTGCACAGTGAAAAACTCATCCCCTTCTTCATCCTGCAGCACAGAAATGGTTGCAATCTGCATTTGGAAAAAGAGACAACAACCTTTCCCATGTGCACATTGTATTTACTGAATGCTGCAGAAAATCTTTCAACATATAAGAAACACTCTAAGTTCCCTCTTGCCTATTAGAAGGAGATGAAGGGCTTTTCAATCCTTAACTCAAAGTGTTCTGGATGTGGGAAAAAAATATCCATCTGGTTCAGTTCCAAGCTGGAAGAAAGACACTGGAAACATGGAAGATGACTGGAAAGAAGGTTTAATGATGAACAGAACCACCAAGCACATGGTTCTGGTGCAGCTGACAAAATGAAGTTGAGAGTGAGGGGTTTTTATATCTTCTTTGAGCTTTGCACTTAAGCTTCCTGTTCCTATGCAAGAACATGTGTTCTATCAGGCTCCCATGGGGCCATGTAGGGGTTATGTAGGGTTCACAGCTGTCTCTATAGGGCAAATACAAATTTGAGCTAAGTTTGGTTGAAGTTTGGACTGCTCTGGAGGTGATGCAATAATTCATATTATGGCTGAATAGCTTCGTCCTGTGTTGGATCTTGAGTGAAGGCTAATCCTACCATCCTGCCTTTGTTTCAAAATATCCTGCCTTGAATTGGATTACCAAATCTGCATTTCTAAAAGCTGACCTCATTATCTGCTGGGGCTATTAATGAAAGGGGGTTACTTTCTACCTCTAAAAAAAACCATGTTTCTCCATTTCTCATTTAGAGAAATATAACATTCTCCCTTTTTAAATATTCCTCAAAATATTTCATTGTTCTAGGAGAGGGTGGGGATGGCTTCCCACATGGAGCTGAAACCTAAGGACAATCTTCAAGAAGTGCTAACTGAAGATACAGCTCTTGACAGAGGACTTATTTAACCCTTTACTTTGCATGAGGCTGGGTTATGGTGAATAACAAGCTTCTTCAAACTGCATGGGAAGGCCTAATAGGCTTGCATTCATTCAAAGGCTACTGTATCCCTGCTGGTCAACTCCTCTTAGCTGTAGAAATGAACAGACAATTTCATTCATTATTTCTTTCTACTTTTACATTTGATACTGTCCCCACAAATAGGTCTATCCCCAATCTTCTTTGTATCTTTTCTCAAATCTCAGCTTGACTCTGAAATATTTCATGAAATCTCCTAGCTCTTCAGTCTCTGACTGAAACTAAAGCCAAACTAAACTCTCCCCTTCTCTCTTTTCGTTTCCTCTTTCCATTTTCTCATTCTGTTATTTCCCCATTGTATTGAAGTTTACTTTGTGAGCTCTTTAGATGTACAGATCATTTTGTTTGCTTTCTGTATAGTGTCATGCCAATTGAGGATACTATCCAATATAAAAGCATGGAAGATAAGCCGTAGATTATTATTAGGGATGACAGCTCTGCAATCCCTCCAATATCGTACTGATTACTGGAGAATATGACTGGGAAAGAACTGTAGCATTGATTCCATAATTTGTGAGTTGCCAATAGGAATATACAGTAGTTGACCATTTTAGGAAAAAAATAGACGATTTAAAATTCTGACCTAAGCAGAGCTTCTTATTATTTTAAGCACACATATATAAATAACTTCTTAGTTGTTTTTTGCTTTTATAAAATTACTTGATAAAAAAAATAGTATAGTATTGTAGAACTGTCTGCATAAGAAGATTCCTGATATAATGCTCCTCCAAATATGAAGGGCCATCATGTTTACTTGCTGAGACTTTTTTATGCACAGTTTTTTTAAAAAAAATCAGCCATTCCAAGGGTGTCTAAGGTATAGTAAAAAATGTCAACATGATTTTCATAAATGAACAATATACATACAAAAAAAAAACCAGGCAGAACTTTTACTACCATTATTGTGGCTGATATCTTGACTGGTTTTTTTTTTTAGTCTACTCTGCAGAATCCCCCAAAACATTCAGTTTCCAGCTGTTTTTAGGCTGCTATTGAGAATAGCATAAAGCCTTGAATTTGTTTTGGATAAGAGACATGTGCCTGGAAATTTTAGGTTAGCCCTATCTGGCATTGAGTCTCTAAGAGATATGAAGCAATTAGTGGATTACCATCTCAGTGGCTGAAAAATGCCAGTTAATCAATGTCCCATTGACAGTCCATTTATACTGTTGGTTTCTTAGCTTTCCTTTACACAACTCAGAATTCTATCACCGGTTGTTTTCATAAACTCACCTCATGATGTTGAAAAAAATGTTTCTAAAAACACTTCAGATAATAACTGATTGTTTGAAGCTTCAAGAAACAAATTTGTGGGTCAAAATAAATAATCTAGTAAAAGACACTTTAAAATGCTGATAATTCTAAGCATAAATTCTGTTATATCAGTGATACATGCATTTCAATTATTTGTTGAATATTCACAATCGGTATTTATACTCTGAAGAATTATGAAATTTTACATTCCCTTTTATTCTGGATTCAACTTGCTCTGAGGCCACAAAACTGAATTCAGTTGTTACTAGCTGTAAATATTGAATGGGATAAATTTCTTGCATCTCAAAGGAGTATCTGTTCTTAGACAATGCAGAAGCAAATAGGATGGGCTGAGAGAAATATATATTAGGCTGCTGTGAAAACTTTGCTTTGCATATGGATGAAATTATTCAAATCCATTCTAATTTGGATGTCAGTTGAGAAAGACTAGTAGAGACAACACAGTTTTCATTTTATGAAGTTATCTAGGATGAATTTGAGCCTGTTAGTCATAAGGAAGTATACTATGTTCTTCATGACATTAGCTGTCTTACTTGTAGGTTAGATCCTTGGTCCTTCCTGGTTGATGGAAGATAACAGGGAGCTCAATCCAAGCAGTGGTAAATGGATCCTGGAGGAAGGGAGGGTAGTATCTCCAGTCTTGAAAGAAGCAGTGGTGTGCCCCCTCCTCAAGAAATAAACTTAATTGTTGGGCACAGGAGACTGTGCTATTTTGCAATGGTTTTCCTTTAGGAGATGACCTAAAAGAAGTTATCCAGAGGCCGTTAGGATAACAAGTGCTGAATATGTATTTTACCCTTTCTTTCCCCTCTGAGTCTGTGGGATATAACACAGAGAGAAAGGAAAATACAGGCAGAGGTGCAAGATCTGTTATGATAGCACATTTCAATAATGTCTAGTTCTAGTCATTGTATAAAGTCACTTTCCTGATTTGGTTGGGACTGACCAAATCTGCCTCTGAAGATGCTTCCAGCTAATGGGAGAGGTTGAGACATAACGCCCTTTCTGCCATGAAGTTTGGGCTCAACTCTTTCCTCTTATTCAACATCTACATCAAGCCATTGGGGAAATCTCATCTGCTGGAATTGTATCTTGTTGTATATCTTAACTCTGGACAAACAGGACATAAAATGCTTCAGATTTCACTATGGATCAATTTTGCTGAAAACCAGAAGTACATGCCAGTTTTCAGCAAAAAAAAAAGAAAAAGTAAAATCTGATCATGTGATCATAGGATGCTGCAAGTGGCCATAAATGTGGGTTGATTGCCAAACTGTCAAATAAGCAGTCACATGATTGGGGGATTAGACAAAACTTTGGAACCAGGTCATTCTAGTCCCAGCTTAGCCATAAAGTCAACTATGTGACCTTGAGCCAATCATTCTCTCTCAGCCCAACTCATCTCACTGGGCTGTTGTTGAAGGAAAATAGGAGGAGGGACTATTAAATATGTTTACTGAGTTATAATCAAGATGTGAAATAAAATAAATAAATACCCCCAGGAGGTCCTTCATAAGTTCGAATAGTTTCCAAATAAAGTGGAGGACTATGTTTACTCATCTTTATCCTATGAGTAGATTGTGGTCATGTTGTGCAACACCTGAGAAGGCTCACATGTTAAAAAGGAAAATATTCTATTTCTAAGGTCAGATGCAAAGAAGATGTAAAACGACAAAAAACCTTGCCATCCGTTCAAAAACGCGATGTACTCACTGCCTCTGTTTGGCTTCCTCTCTATCCGTCCAGCATCCGTTTATTTACGTTTCATCCACTCCAAAAGTTTTGGGCTGCCCAAAACTTTTGCGCGGAAAATGTATCCAGTTCGTCCGTTCTGCATCCTCTACGCATCCACTACGCATCCGTTCTGCATCCGTTACACATCCGCGATAATCCACTAGCGTCCACATACGGCATCCGCGGAACTCCATTCACCTGGACGCAGGGAGGAAGCGGAACGGATGCAGAACGGATGCAGAACGGATGCCTAGCGGATGCAGAATGGAAACAAAGCGTTTAAAATGGAAAAAACGTTCGCAGAGGGGACCTATCTCGGATATTAAGGATGTCTACAGGAATGCCTAGAGGATGCCTAGAGGATGCCTAGGGATGCAAAGGGACACCTATTACTGGCCTATAAAAGGGGAGCAACTCGCCTGCATCTCACTTTCAGAACAGCAGCCCAGCAGTGCAGACCTCTGCAGCCTTCATCTGGCTCTTCCTCTTCCACAGCATCCAGTCATGTCCACCGTGGATGTATCAAAGTCCTTTCAGCAGCCACCATCATTCTGAAAACAGTGCGAAGCCATCTGCAGGCTCTGTGAACTCTACTGCGAGAAGAAAAGGAGCCACCCAAAAAGTGTCTGGATCCGAAGATGGTTCACCAGAAGAGCAGAGGACGGACTGTACAACAAGGCTGATGGTGGAGCTCAGGAACGAAGACACTCGGGTGTTTCCAGAACTTCATGAGGATGCCTCCAGCCATGTTTTGACGAAGTTGTGCAGCGGCTGACACCCAGGTTGACCAAGGCAAACACCAGCTTCCGGCCCAGCCTGGAACCTGGGCTCAAGGTGGCACTCACTCTGCGCCACCTGGCCTCAGGGACCTCCTACAGGAGCATGCAGTACGGCTGGAGGGTGCCATCCAACACCATCAGCATTGTGGTCAGAGAAGTGGTGCAGGCCGATCATCGAAGAATACAAGGAGGAGCTCCTCCAGTACCCCTCCACTGAAGAAGGATGGAAGAAAGTTGCAGAGCAGTGTGTTCAGAAGGTGGAACTTCCCCCACACCGTTGGAGCCATTGATTGGAAGCACGTGGCCTGCAAAGCGCCAGCCAAGTTGGGATCCACTTATTTCAACTCAAGGGCTTCTTCAGCATCATCCTCTTGTTCATGGTCGATGCTGAGTACAAGTTCATGTACATCGATGCTCAGGCAATGGCTCATCTTCAGATGCCCAGGTATACAACGCCAGTCACCTCAAGGAGGAGCTGGAAGGGCAACCTCATCGTGGGCTTCCCAAGATCCAGACCCCTGCCCAACAACACACAAGAGTGGCCGCTACTTCGTCGTGGGGGGATGACGCCTTCTCCCTCACAACCTACCTCATGAAGCCCTACACTTCCAGACTCCTCACCCGTGAAGAGAGGTTCTTCAACTACAAGGCTGTCCAGGGCAAGGCGGGTGGTGGAGAACGCCTTTGGCATCCTGGCCAACAGGTTCCAGGTACTTCTCACCATCATGCAGCATTGCCGCAGAGACTGTGAGGAGGATCATGGAAGCTTGCTGCATCCTGCACAATCTCATGCGCACCTGCTACCCAGTCTTGCAGAACAGGCTCGTGGACCTCCAGCAAGGCAATGGGGACATGGAGCCTGGGGAATGGAGGCAAGGGTGAAACCTGAACGACACTGAGGATGTGCAAGGCCCCAACAGAGCCTCACATGAAGCAAAGAGGCAGCGCAACCTCCTGAGGACAATGGTGCAATCTCCCCAGCTGGAGCAGTGGAGTGGCAAGACAGGATGGTAGATGCTTAATGGATGCTTCCTTCAGCCTGTCTCATCACACGGATGAGATTGGGCCATGTATGTTTGGTTGGCCTACAATGAACAGGGCGTTTAATAAAGAGTTGTGTTTATGTTGACATGTGTGGATAATTATTACATTATTATTGATAATAAAGGGCCGTAGGTGTGGCACCTGGAGGGTGGACCATACAGTCCCACTATGCTTACACTGGAGGTTAATCTATCCCATAGCTATTACCCATCCGCAAAGGTATCCCTGCCATTCCACAGCGTATCTCAACCCATCCCACTGCTATCTTAACCCATCTCACAAGAATGCAAAGGCTTAAACCATTTCTTAAAAGATTCCAGCAAGACTTTATTGAAATGAGCAAGTGTGTGAATCATAAATAGACTTTATTAACAACAAGCTATAAAACAAAGATGAGTCTCTGGTACTCCTCTTGGTCACTCAGTCCCAGGGGTGAAGGGTGCAGGTGCTGTGGAGGTGGCTGGTGCTGGAGTGCTTGTCATCAGCTCGCTCCAGAAGCAGAAGCAGCAGAAGCGCCAGCCCCAGAAGAGCGAGCCAGTGCTGCAGAAGCGCCCCAGAAGAACCAGAGTGAGGGCCAGGGGGCGGGATGGTTGCCCTGTCCTCTTGCCAGGGCTGGCAGCAGATGGCTGAGGCTTGCTGTGCTTCCGCATGGTTGTGGGGTTGCTGGCTGGCAGGGAGGCTGGCAGGAACCAAGGCTGGCAGGAAGGCTGGCAGGGAGGCAGGCACCAAGGCTGGCAGAAGCTGGCAGGCAGGCAGGCACCAAGGCTGGCAGGAAGGCAGAACAGCAAGGCTGGCAGGAAGGCTGGCACCAGGCAGGCACCAAGGCTGGCAGGGAGGCATACACCAAGGCTGGGCAGGAAGGCTGAGCACCAAGGCAGGCACCAAGGCTGGCAGGGAGGCACGCACCAAGGCTGGCAGGAAGGCTTGCAGGCAGGCAGGCACCAAGGCTTGCAGGCAGACATGAACCAAGGCTGGCAGGAAGGCAGGCAGCAAGGCTGGCAGGCAGACTGGCTGGCAGCAAGGCTTGCAGGCAGGCTGGCAGCAAGGCTGGGCAGGGGGGCTGGCAGCAAGGCTGGCAGGCAGACATGCAGGCAGGGCAGGCAAGGCAGCCAATCCGTCTGGCAGCAGGTGTTTCCTCTGAATGGCGACCTGCCTTCCGAGCTGCTTCCATTATATCCGCGGGGCGGATGCATGGCATCCCCCCGCATGCGCAATTAATGCCAGGCATCCGCTAGGCTTCCGCTGTGCTATCCGCTCTGCATCCGCTTTCATCTCATTCCGCATCTGCTTTTGCTATGGGCCCCCGAAGGCCTAGCGGACATGCCATCCGCTCCCATCCACTTCCATCCGCTGGGCTTCCATTCCGCATCCGCTTTGCATTCCGCCCTGCGTCCTCTCACGCGTCCGTGTTTCCACTCCGGTTATGGCAAATTTTTGCCCCTTTTGGAGCGGATAACAACGGATGGAACATTTTGCTTGTCTGCTGTGTCCTTTTTGCATCCGTTGGCAGTGTGAATGGGCTGTAAGATACTGCAAACCTCACTTTGTCTTTTGATAATGCTCATTGTGCCTACTGGAACAGTCCAACATCTGAGAGGAATTATTGAAATTTGAGTCAACAATTTAGGAAATAGGGATCTTGGAAAAGCAGGTATACTTGTCTTGCCTGCTTGGTAGAGATTTTTTCATTAGTTCTGCTGAAAGCTTCTTAAGATGCTAAGATATTTTTTTTTCCACCGGACCAAGTCCTAATGTCCTCAGTACAAAGAAGACTTGCTTCTGAGCACATCTAAAGCAAACAAACAAAAGTAATTTTTCTGTTTTAATTCTGAAGTATAATCTTTGGAACATTCTATCCTAAAAGTATCTTGTGTGCTTTGCATAGAGGAAGAATAAGCCAGCAGCTCATACATTTTTAATTAGTGGCCTATAAATGTGTGACAGACAAACTCTGACAAGGACACGAAAGCTGAAATATGGCCTTCTGAGTTAACAACAGGCAGAAATCTGTACCTTGAACTAACAGGTCAGTATTGTAGTTAGGATGACTTATGATCACTTTGTCTCTTTGTCACAAATAACTAATATATCTGTGGCTGAATGACTGGTTGATCTTAAGGCAGCCCTATTTTACGTGTTAATGTTTCATGTTTTCAATGTTTTCCTGAATTTTTTTTCAAGATATGGGACATTTTATTTGCAACTCTTTATTTGCATTGACTCAAATTACTCATTACCTAATGATGTGGTTTGAACAAAAATATCTTATAAGATTCTAAAGCAAGCTATGGAATAAATATTGAACAGCATCAATAACACAACAGTTATTGAAGCAACATCCTTCTTAAGGAGTTCTTCATATACTATAACTGCCAGGAGTTGCTCCATTTACTCATCTGATTTTTGATATCTGACCTACATTGTGAGAAAGCTTTCCCCCAACTTTGCTATTGTCCATTTATGATTCCCATGGTGCCATAAAGAGGGGCTATGGCAGCCTGTTGTTGAGCACTGAAAATGGGAGAGCCATTTATTGAGATTAAAATTTAGAGATATTTACTGAAACTGGTACCTATAGTGACTGCTACTGAATGTGCAGTATCAAAACCACATCCACAATCCCACAATGAGGACTTGGCATCTTTGTAAGAAGGACAGCAAATAAATTAAACAAACAAACAAGTAAATAAATCTTTTCAAAAGTGGCTTAATGTCACTCTGAATGAAGCATTCTGATTCCTACCACAAATGTATGTAAAGCCCCTGTCACACTGCACCAACGGATGGAAAGAGGATATAAAACGGAGAAACCGCGTGCTTCCGTTCTGTATACTGGCTCGTTTTGCTTCCTCTCGTAATCCTCCAGCATCCGGAGGTCCTAAGAAGGATGCCGTCGAGGATGCAAAGGGACACATAGTGGAAAACTATAATTGCCTATAAAAAGGGGGAGCAATCAACCTGCATCTCTATTCAGATAGACCTAGCAGCCCAGCTGTGCAGACCTCTGCAGCCTTCATAGCTGCGCTCTTTGCTCTTCAAACAGCATCAGTCATGTTCACGCATGGTATATAAAAACTCCTTTTGTAGCCACCATCCTTCTGCAGACAGTGCGAAGCATCTATAGGCTCTGTGCACTCCTACTACGGGAAGAAAAGGAGGCGGCTCAAGAGCGTCTGGGTCCGAAGATGGATGGAAATAGAGCAGAGGCATGGAAATGTATGACAAGCCTGATTGGGGAGCTCAAGGAACGAAGACAACTCGTGCATTCAGAACTTCATGGAGGATGCCTCCACCATGTTGACGAAAATTGTGGCGCGCTGACATCCAGGTTGCCAGCAGAGGCACCAAATTCGCCATGCCCTGGACCGACTGGGGCTTCAAGGTGCATGACTCTACGCCACGCCTGACCTCAGGGACACCTACAGGAGCATGCAGTAGGCTGGAGGGTGCCACACAACACCATAGCATTGGTGGTCAGAGAAGTGGTGCAGGCCATCACAAAGATACCTGGAGGAGCTCTCCAGTGCCCTCCAAGTGATAGAAGGATGGAAGAAAGTTGCAGAGCAGTGGTATCAGAGGTGGAACTTCCCACATCGACTGTTGGAGCCAATAAGATGGAAGCACGTGGCTGCAAAGCTCAGCCAACTCAGGGTCACTATAAACTACAAGGCTTTTTCAGCATCAGTCCTCTTTCGCCATGGGTCGATGCGACTACAAGTTCGTGTACATCGAGCTTCAGGGCACGGGTCATGTTCAGATGCCAGGTAAAAGCAGTCCATCTCAAGGAGGAGCTGGAACGCAACCGTCAATCATGGGGATTCCAGATCCGAGACCCCTGCCCAACGAGCACGCAAGATGTGCCCTACTTCATTGTGGGGGATGATGCCTTTCCCTCAGAACCTACTCAGTGAATGCCCTCCTCCAGATGCTCATCCGTGAAGAGCAGGATCTTCAATACAGGCTGTCGGGCAAGGCGGCGTGTGGATGAACGCCTTTGGCATCTGGCCAACAGGTTCCAGGTATTCTCACCACCCATGCAGCATTGCCACGAGACTGTGCGGAGGGTCATGGAAGTTGCTGCATCCTGCACAATCAATGCGCACCCGCTACAGTCTTCAGAACAGGCTGTGGACCTCCAAAAGGCTAATGGGACATGGATGCCTGGGGAATGGAGGCAGGGCAAAACCTGAAATGACACTGAGGAATGTGCAAGGCCCAAGAAGAGCCTCACGTGAAGGAAGAAGCAGCGAACTCCTGAAACAGTGGTGCAATCTCCCAGTCTGAGCGGTGGAGTGGCAAAGACAGGATGATATATGATATAATGGATGCTTTCTTGAGCCTGTCCCTCATCACACTGATGTAGATTGGCCATTGTATAATGTTTGGTTGGCCCAAATGAGCAGGGCATTTGTTTAAAGAGTTGTGTTTATGTTTACATGTTGGATCATGCTTTAATTGTTATTGATAATGAAGGGCCATAGGTGTGGCACCTGGGAGGTGGACCCATGCAGTCCACTATGCTGCACTGGAGGCTTATCTATCCCACATGGTATCTAACCCAATCCCACAACTATATCTTAACCATCCACATAGGTATCCTGCCATACCCCATGCTATCCTTCACGTCATCCCAATGGTATCCCTGCCCATCCACTGCTATCTTAACCCATCCCACAAGCATGCAAAGGCTAAACCATTTCTAAAAGTTTTCCACCTAAGACTTTATTAAAAAAATAAATGAAGCAAGTGTGTGAAGCAAAGATAACTTTTATTATAACAAGCTGTAAAAGAAGAAAATGACCAAGTCAAGTGTCAAAGAGTCTAACAGGTAGCACCCGTCTCTTGGCACTTAGGTCGTTCACTCGGGGTGTGCCCAGTCTCAGCGGGTGAAGGTTCCAGATGCTGTGGAGGCTGACTGGCTGGGAGTTCTGGTCTGAAGCATCATTGGTGCCTGGCTTCTGAGAGGACAACAGGTGATGGTGTGTTTGGGAAGCTCTCAGACCAGCTGGGCCTCCGAAATGCCCCCCGTGATGTGGAAAGCTCCTTCCTCCATGCCGTGTGTGGTCAGCCAGTATCCAGTAGGAAGATGTACTTGAGGCCTGGTTTGGCTGTGGGGTGGAGGAAAGGAGCAGGTGTAGTGGGGCCTGTCGGTCTTGCAGCCTGTGTGAGGATGGTTGAGGTTGGCATCTGGGCACGTGGGTGGCATCAGGTAGGGCGTCGGTGTGGCATCAGTGTCGTGGGTTGCATCGGTGGCAATCAGTGGAACCGGTGGCACGGTGTTCGTCTGATGACTCTTGCCTGGCTGGGAAGGGCTGCTGCCTGTGCTGATGGACCTCCTTGGTAGCCCTAGCCCTGGTAGCGTGAGGGTCTGTGTGGAAAGCCCTTGGCAATGGGAAGCGGACATCCACCTAGGGTGGAGGAGCAGACCTGGACTGGGTGGGAGCAGGTATTCTCTGGCTCTGGAGGTTGTGAAGCAGCTCGGTGATCCAGTCCTTCCACCACTTGGTTACTGGGTTCCTCCTTGTCCGTGAGGGTCTGGTTGACATAGTGAGGAAGGGGCTGCGGTTGGAGGATGAAGGATTGGTATGGACCAGCTGAGAAGGCAGATCTATGCTGCCTCCGGATGGTGTCCTGATGCTCCCAGCAGTCCAGTGTGGCTCTGCCCCTCTGTCTGGCCTCTCTGCCTTTCTGTGGAGGTGGAGCTGGGCGGTGGATGTGGGAGGGCTGTGGTGGATCCGATGCGTCTCTTTCTCCCACTGCCACAGGGAGTCCTCCACGCACTCCACCACGGTTAAAACAGCTGTGCGCGGTTCTCGCCGTGGCGCTCCACAGAAACTGCCTGGAGACAGGAGCTGACTTCTGCGGCCGGAAGGAGAATCTGGCTCTCAGCAGGCTTGCCTGAGAGAGAGGGTCGTTGAGAGGGCTACTGCTTTCTCCTGGTGGTGATCTCATCCTCAGGAAGCCTGCACCTGGCCATGACGTAGATCTCCTGTCCGTCAGCTTAACCGCTGGCCTGGCCAGATTTTTTGAGATGCAGCTTCCCCTGTACAGGCTGTTGCATATGTTTCCACCAGCGCGAGGAGCACCTCGATGTGTAGCCCAGACTTCCGCCTTCTCTCTCCAAGCAGCTGCTTCTTTTGGGTGTCCCTGTAGAGCCGGTGTCCCTTCCGCCATAGATAGTAATTCTCTCTTAGCCACTCCAGCACCGCATCCTCGTGTTCCTCCTCAATGGAATATTGCCTTCTCTTCGTTCCCACATTGCCTCTTCCTCCCTTTGGCAGGACCAGATGGACACTCATTAGAGGGCTTCCAGGTTGTAGGGGTTGCTTCCTCCACACCACCAGCAGCAGCAGCACCAGCAGGATCATTCATCAGCAGCAGCAGCAGCACCAGCAGGATTCATCACAGCAGCAGCAGCAGAAGCAGCAGGATCATCATCATCTGCAGCAGCAGCAACAGCAGCAGCAGCACCAGCAGGACCAGGATACAGCAGAGCACAGTAAGCACGGGAGCGCCAGCAGCACCAGGAGCACGAGAGACCAGGAGCATGAGCAGGACCAGCAGGACCAGCAGGATGAGGAAGACCAGGAGCACGAGCCGGCGAGCAGGACCACAAGACCAGGAGCACAAGCAGGACGAGCAGGACCAGCAGGACGAGGAGCAGCTTCACAGAGAAGTACAGCAGAACAACAGCCAGGAGCACCTCAGCAGAGAAGCACGAGGGCGCAGAAGCACCACCGCCAGAAGCAGCATCAGCAGAGTAAGCCGAGCAGAAGCACCACCGCCATAAGCAGCAGCATCAGCTCCTCCGAAGCAGAAGCAGTCAAGAGCCCATGCAGAAGAGCGAAGCCCATGCTATAGAAGCCCCAGCAGAAGCAGAGTGAGGCCAGGGGGCGGAGGGTGGCCCTGTCCCTCTTGCCAGGGCTGGCAGCAGATGGTGAGCTTTCTCTTCTTCCCCATGGTTGTGGGTTGCTGGCTGGCAGGGAGGCTGGCAGGGAGGCTGGCAGGGAGGATGGGCAGGGAGGATGCAGGAGGATGGCAGGCGGCTGGCAGGAAGGCTGGCAGGCAGGTAGGACCAAGGTGGCAGACAGCAAGGCTGGCAGGAGGCTGACAGGCAGGCAGACAGCAAGTGGCAGGGAGGCTTGGCAGGATTGGCAGGCAGACAAGGCAGGCAGCAAGGCTGGCAGGCAGGCATGCAGGCAGGGCATGCTTGGGCAAAGGCACGTCGATGTGTTCTGGATGCAGGTCTTTCTCTGAATGGTGACCTGCTTCGAGCTGCTTCCCTTTAGATCTGCGGTGGCTGATGCAATACATCCCCCCTGCATGGCGCAGTGAACGCTAGGCATCTCTAGGCTTCTGCTGTGCATCCGCCTAGGCTTCCGCTCGTATCTGCTTCATCCGCTGTGCATATCCGCTGTGCATCCGCTTCATCCGCTCCGGCATCTGCTCTGCATCCGTCTTTCCGTACCGCCTCCGCTTTGCTGAGTCCCCCGAAGCCTAGCAGAGTGTGCCATCCGCTCCCATCCCCTTCCATCCGCTCGGCTTCCATTCCGCATCCGCTTTCCATCCGCTCTGTGTCCTCCCCCCGTCCGTTCCTTTCCGCTGTTAAGCTCTGTTTATGCAAAATTTTGCCCTTTTGAAGACGGATAACAATGGATGGAACATTTTCTTCATCGGATGGAACATTTTTCTCATCCGCTGTGTCCTTTTTACAAACGTTTTGCATCCGTTGGGCAGTGTGACAAGGCCTTAAGGATTCACATGTGTTTCACCATTATTATATTTTTTTCCCAAGGGATGAGATGTGGGGCAGGAGAGGAACTGAATTTCCTGATTTTTTTAAATTAGATTTGCAAAACTTTTAAAAATAAAATATTTAAAAATGGGAATAAAAAGTGAATAAAAAATAGATTGCTCTTTGAAAGGATACTGGAAAACAACTTCCAGAATTCAAAAAGAAAGTAGAGCTTGGATAATAATTTATTACAAGTCAAAACAGTGTGGTCTATACTTCCCCAAGTGTAACCAAAGGCATTTTCAGACATACTTAACTGAAAGGTTATAGTTTATACATACCCAGCATGAATGTAGTGAGCAATTCTTTCAAAACTACTCAGACAGACTAAGTCTGTTGTCAATATAAAACAATCTTCAGTATTAAACTAAATATTTTCATAGTTCTCTTCTCTTTAACATGGTAAGTTTCTCATTTAAATTCAAGATGATCTCCTAACTGATATGTACAGCTGCAACTGGAAGATTGTGTTGCCACTTTAGGCTTATTTCCTATACAAAGGGATTATTTGTTTTCCTTTGTTGTTTTCTTTGATCTGCTTGCTTCTACTTGTGAGTTACTATCATGCTTATGAGAGATCTCTCTGATCTCAATTTCCCATCTCAACTGGTTTAAGGTTCTTTCTTCATCTTCACCAAACTGTGCTCCCATAACCACTTTTCCTGATTACCTTCTCAACTCATAACTGGCAGCTTAAAGCTGTTTTGGCTGGTCTGCCTTTAAAATTAATTTGTGCCATGCTTCATTGATAATGGGATTGTTAACATAGTCTGAGATCTGCATAGTCTAGTTCTGATTAGCCCTTTAGGCCGATGAAAGAATCGGGGAACTGCCCCCAACACTATTTTAGGGTCATAGGAAAGATAACAGATAATAGATAATCAGAGTTGGAAGGGACCTTATAGATCATCTAGTCCAACCGCCCACCCAAGCCAGAGACCTTATACTGTTTCTGACAAATGGCAATCCAATCTCTTCTTGAAAGTCTCAAGTGATGACGCTCCCACAACTTATGGCAAAGGTTGACACTACCAATAATATTATCACTCTTCATGAGAGATTGGTTCCTTGTTTTGCACAGTGACATCTGCCTATGATGAGTGTTTTGCACAAACACAGATTAGACTATGTTGATTAGTGGTTTTCAGAGACTTGTCAAATATTACATGAGATCCCTATATTTATGGGTTTAGTACTCTTTTGAAAGAGTGATACACCTATCATGGACTTAATGGTGTAGCACTCTTGAAAACATTTGTGCTATGCTAGTGTTAATTTTAACTATGGAGACAGCTATATTCTAGTAGTTGTGTCTTAACAGTTCTTTTGACTTTGATTTTTTTACAGGCTTTCCATTGTTTTTGTTAAAAAAAAAAGTGGGGAAAAAAGAAATTTTTGCAATGGTTACACTTAATCATTCATTGCCAGTTCTGCCATACAGGAAACACTAGTCAAAGATGTCTATGGAGATTTTCTATAGAGTCCATCTGTGTCAAAATTAAATAGCCCTCTTGCCACAGAGGAGGAGGGATACAACACCATCTATCTCCAGTCTACAACACAGTCCTTTCAACAGTTCCAAGAGGACTCCACACCCATTTGCACCACTTAGGTGACCCTGATGACACAGATACACTTCTAGGTGGCCTCAATGACTTGCTAAAAAATGCAAATGACCAGCTATCTGCAAGGAGTATAAGTCCTTCTATTCCTCACCATCCAGTCAGACCTGAAGAAGTTTCTTGGATGAGAAGCAAAATATCTTCAAAGAAAACCAGAGCATTCAGTTGCCTTTAGAAAAAGGACATTTGGGACTAGTCAACGATAGACCTCACTCATTATACTTGCCTCCCACTTCACTACATGCCCCTTCATTATCCATTACATGCTGTTATCCATTCAGATGCCAGACTCACACTCAGAAATAGCTTAATGAACCAAACACAGACAGGAGAAGGAATTGCATGGAGTGGTCCTGCCCACTATTCCTACAACCTGGTTGGCAATTTGAGAGGAGGCTTAACTTACAGTTGTAAGCACCTGTCCACTCTCACTTGAAGGAAAGAGGTTGATTATGGCTTTCCTGCTTATTGGTGGGAAGGGAAATGAAGCCAGGAATATATACCAATTTTAACTTGGCCCATAATAGCTGTATAAGAACAACACTCTTCACCAGCCCATTTAACTACAGTAGACAAGGGACCAGCAATGGCAGCTACACAATTTATGTTGGCATCCTTTTTGGCACCTCAAGGACTCATAGAAGGCACTTTAATATAGCTATCTAAGACAAATATTTTCTCCAGGTTTGAGTGAAGCACATCTTTAAAACAGTATATTTGAAATATAGCACAACTTTAGGGCCTTTAAAAAAAAGAGCTTGCCAAAAAACAAAATATATTAAAAGAAATGGAATAGTAGCCCAAGTTTTTCTAATTGTAATATAACTAAAAAATAGTTTCACCCAATTTAAATGATTTTAGGCAGCATCCAAAAGGTTTCACTTAAATATGAGCCAGCAATGTGCGGCGACAGCTAAAAATGTTAATACAATCCTTGGCTGTATAAACAGTTGCATAGAATTAAAATCACATGAAGCATTAGTGCCGCTTTAACCCTTTGTAAAGCCACACCTAGAACACTGCATCCAGTTTTGGTCACCAGATTACAAAAAGAATCTTGAGACTTTGGGAAAAGTGCAAAGAAGAGCAACTAAGATGATTAAAGGCCTGGAGTCTAAAACATATGAAGAACCATTGCAGGATTTGGGTTTGGCTAGGCTAAAATAAAAAAAAGACTAGGGGTAACATGATTGCAGTATTCCAGGATTTGAGGCGCTGCCACAAAAAGGAGGGGGTCAATTTATTGTCCAAAGCACCAGAGGGCAGGACAAGAAACTAATCAAGGAGAGAAGCAACATGCAATCAAGAAATTTTCTAACACTGAGGACAATTAGCCAGTGGAACAGCTTGCCACCAGAAGTTGTGGATGCTTCATCACTGGAGGTTTTTAAGAAGAGATTGGATGGTCATTTGTCTGAAATGATATAGGGCAGGGGTGTCAAACTCAAGGCCTATGGGCCGGATCCAACCCATGGGGCTGTCCCAGTCTACCCATATCACTTTGGCCTGGCCTACTCGCGTTGCTTCGTCCCGGTCTACTCAATGCAAAGAGGAAACATTTTGGGGAGTGGTGTCAAGTTGGCCATGCCCACCTAGTTAGTCACATCCACCCAGTCAGCCATGCATCCTGACCCCTGAGGTCAACCACAGCTCTGATGAGATCCTCAATGAAATTGAGTTTGACCCCACTGGTATAGAGCATCCTGCCTGAGCAGGAGGTTGGACTACAAGATCCCCAAGGTCTCTTTCAGCTCTATTCTGATTGAGTTCATGCTCCTATGAAGATATCAATCACACACAGATGAATCCAGCTTTCATAGATTCCCCCACTGCACTTTTGTAAGTATTTATAGGATGCAATATGCAACCTTTTAACACACAAATATGAAAAGTAAAATGATGTTGTCTCAGGTAACATTGTAGCCTGAGGTTGCACAAGCAGAACTGTGATGACCCAGAGTATAACACAAATGTAACAAAATCCAAAATGTAAATAAATGTCCTTTAATGCCTCCAACTAGGCCCCACTGTTCAATATCTCTTCTCAGTTGGAGATAAAACGTACTCAAAAATAGTCTTCAAAAGAAAGCAATATAGTCCGAACTTAATGAGCAGATAGAGTTGAAATAAAAAAACCAAACAAACTACAATGATGAAATTTCCACAACGGACCAGGATAAGTAATTACCAAATTCAAGGAGATAACAAGGCATAGTCTGTTGGAAGGATGCCAACCAAGATAACTTCAGCCCAAAATAACACACACTTATAACATGCTGTGTTGTAATCGTCTTTCTTATGTACTAGCCTCCCCAGCCGCAACCAATGAGGAGGATCATGGTCGCTTCCTCTCTCGTAAGCCAAGTTGTTGCCTTCTTTGTTCCTCCCTGCATATCCTAGGATACAAAGGGGATGGACCATGTTTCTTCCTCTGACTGCCCAGCCGGCCTCTGCCCTTCCCCAGCCTCCTCTACAACCTCCGGAGCCACACCTCGGCTGTTCCTCCTCTCCCTCAGAGTCTGACTCTACCAAGGGCATGACAAGAACTGTCTAGCAGTGATAAAGTCATTTGCTGAAGCTTTCACACTGGAGTTCTGGTTAATTCAAGCCAAGTTGCACACTGTTTTTTTTAAAGCACATATAGTGCATAACTGATATCTACCATTCACAACATTGATTGTGTTGTGTTTTGACAATGTAAGGAACATAGATTTGTTGTCATACATTTCTTCTCTGAACATGTCATTTTTAATTTTTGTATTTGTAAAATTGACCTTTGTTCAATCTTGCCAATGATTTGTACAAATGATATTTTTGGAACCAATGGGAAATATATGGGATGATGAGATTATAAACATGAGAGTATTTGAGGATATTTATGTTTACTTCATTGACAAAAGATTACCTGTTAAACTAAAATCTGCCTTGATCACCTAGGGACCAGAATTTGAATTATGTACCAGAAGTAGGACAAAACTTAGGACAGTTTAAATTTCAGCTTCAGTTCTCTACTTTGACATAAAAGAAGACTAAAAAAACTTTTTTGCCAATCCTACTTGAATGGCCTAGCTGTGAAGCTAGGAAAGCTGTAAAATTTTATTTATTTTATAAATATAAATCTGTCTGATAAAGGGCAAATAACAACAATTTTTGGAATACTATAAATTAGAGATAACATAATCAGTTCTGCCCACAAAATTTAGTGAACAAAGAAGAGCAATTTCACTGCTAAAGCATTCAGAATATATTCAGATTAATATAGAACATTAACCCAACCACAATAGAATTGTGTATGGCTTTCCTGCAAGGCCTCCATCTATGTGGAGCACAATTATGTTTAGTATTTTGGTTCTTGTGAAAAAGTCTTCCATTTTTCTATCTTCTCAGAATGCTTGAAAATTAGATTGAATTTCTTTGGCTGGTATCTTTAGGCTTACTTTAGTTGAAGACTTTATTGCTGTTGCATTTTTCCTATCATGCTAAGCTCTTCTGGACTTTTCATTCTAATGTGAAAAATTTCCCTCATGGTAGTTTTTCCTTTGAATTTAATTGAAGGTTGGGAAATGAGAGGAATGCAAACAGCTGGAGAGATGATTATGCAGTCAAAAACAGGATATGACAGTCACAATTATTCCATACCTACCATTCACACAGAGTTGGCTGAAATATAGCCAGCCATATAAATGTTTTAAATAAATAAATAAATAGTTCATAACTGGTACAAGAATATCACACTTCAACAATGAAAATTTATCTTATCCCCTGAAAGAAATCTCAGCAGCAAATCTTCTTTATGAAATTGAAATAGGACCAATCCTTTAAAAAATGGAGAAAATGTTCTCAAATTTGCATTCAACAATGATTGAATGTCCACTGAAATGATCAGCAGAAACCTGAGATGGGGAAGGGAAGGAATTCAAAGGACTGAAGAAAAACAGCAGGGCTAACTGACTAGCTGCTGAATAGGAATCCTTGCTGATTCTACTTGCATTGATCTGAATTTAAATCTCTTGGGAGCTAGGATAATTACAGTAAGCTTAGTTTGCCCCAAGTTCAATTCCTACCTCAGTACAATAAACTCATCAGTTAAGTGTATTATTTCGCCCCTTGTAATATCAACCTGCAGCACTGTGAAATTGCTGAGATTATGCTAAATACTCCAAGCACCAAATATTATTACATTTTTACCAGTGAAAAATTCTTCAGTTGTAAGGGTATTTGAAAGCACACTGGCAATCCTTGGAATACAACACAGTTGGTCGACCTGAACAGTTATTTTCTCCAGCAAGAGGACTAGCTATTCAAATATCAAATCCTTCTCTTGCAGGAACACTGCATGCTAGCAGCAATCTTCTCAGCTTTTTCCAGAACCTTCCAAGAAGCATATCACTACAACTGAATGAAAACTCATTAATGGAATAGGACTGTCACACCTTAAGGAAGGTGGCCTTGTAATTACAACTCATTCTCATCCATGCCTGTAAGCACCAACACTGGATTTCTAGGAAAATAAAACCACGTGAGCATTTACACAGTCCTGGAATGGCAGGGTTGTGCTGGGCTATGTCAGTTAAACACAGGGGGATGGCCTCAGGATCAGCACATATGATGCTATTAACTGTGAGAGTGTTATAGCTTTCAACTAGTTCAACAGCATTGAAACCTTGGCTATTCCCCCAGGCTTTGGGTAAAGTGGCTGGTGAGCTTCTATAAGTTTTGCTTCTCTCTCTCTCCCTCCCTTTTGAAAAAAATAAAAATACTTATTGGGGAGCCTGTACTTCAGGGCAAGATGGTGCAACAGTCCTGCCAGATGTGCAAAAAAATCTCATATGTATCTGGGAAGAATGGCTGAGAGATGGGCTCAGATACTTCATATACTTCTGAGATCTTTTATGTGCAAATGCAAAACTACAGGGAACTGCAAACTAAGAATACAATGTTCAAACAAAATAGAACAAGAGAGAGTAGAGATGGACTGGAGAAGGGAGCAGATGCTTTTTCCCTCTATAATGCAATTGCTGGATCAGTTCTGCTATGCAGTTACAGTACCCCCTCCCCCAGTAGTGCAAAGCTAGCAACTGCAACACTGAGCAAAGGACCCCTTCCACTTTGTCCACTTAAATTTCAGGTGGAAGTTTTCCAGTAGTGGGGAAGCTGAAAAGAAAAAAAAAATAGAAGTCTAACAAAGGAAAGGGGATGGAAAGACTATAATAGAATAATGGTGAAGAGCAGCTTTCAGCTTAAATAATATTTGCTTTTAGATTATGAGATTTTAGATGTGAAGAACAGTTTCAGGAATTGGATATATGTAGTTTAAGGAAAAGAAATAGAGGTGACATGATAGCAATGTTCTAACATCTGAGGGGCTGCCACAAAGAAGAGAGCCTCAATCTATTTTCCAAAGCACCTGAGGGCAGGGCAGGAAGCAATGGGTGGAAAATAATCAAGGAGAGGAGCAATCTAGAACTCAGGAGAAATATCCTAACCAAATCAGTGGGACAACTCATCTCCAGAAATTGTGAATGCTCCGATACTGGAAGTTTTAAAGAAGAGATTGGACAACCATTTGATGGTGGACCTTTTTGTTGTGGTGTGCCAAAATCACATACGCACCGGCACCTACAATGCAATGCGCCCCCCCATGCATGTGCACGCAACATTCTCCCATCCCCTTACCTGCACTGCACTTATGCGCACCTCCCAGCTGGCTTTCAGCCTTTTGAGGCTGTTTTCAGCCTCCCTGAGGCTCAAGAGAAGCCTCTGCAGCCTTGGGAAGCTGAAAAATGGGCCTTCCGGAAATACTGGAAGGCCCATTTTTCAGCCTCCCGAGGCTGCAAAGGCTTCCCTCGAGCCTCAGGGAGGCTGAAAACAGCCTCAAATGGGCCAAAAATCAGCTGGGAGGCATGTACAGTGCAGGTAAGTTTGGCTGGGGCTTGCTTGCCTGCTCAAATGGCTCCATGTGCCACCTGTGGCATGCGTGCCATAGATTCGCCATCATGGGGATAGGGCTTCCTGCCTGAGCAGGAGGTTGGACTTAGAAGACCTCCAAGGTCACTTCCAACTCTGTTATTCTGTTGTTATTCTGATGCTAGACATGGTCTAAGTAACATATTCAGCCTGGTACTTTGTATAGACATCTGATACCTAATATCCTGCAAAGAGACATCATACGGAAATAGTTTGAGCTGTCCAGCTTGAGCAGAGGATTGGACTAGAACAGGGGTGTCAAACTCAAGGTCTATGTGCCAGATTCAGCCTGTGGAGTGCTTTGATTTGGCCCACAGGGCCACCCTGGAAACAGCAATGGACCAGCCCGCAGTGCCTCTGCCAACAAAAATGGAGCCCAAGAGCTCTGAGTTCTGTTTTCACTGGCGGGGGATTGCAGGAACCATTGCAGTCAGAAACAGAGCTCAGGAGGCTGTTTCCTCTGGCAGCATGCTCAGGCCACCACAGGTGCCCCAGCCTGAGTGACATTGAGCTGGCCATGCCCACCCTAGCCATGCCCACCCCAGCCCCCTGTGGTCAAACACAACCCTGAAATTTGGTTACTACAGCACTTCCTTCAGATGCAAAAATCACACTGCTTCCCCAACATGTTCAAGAAGTTTGATAAAAGCTCCAGCTAGCTGCTGAAACCACATTATTGGCCATCCATTGGTTTAAAGGGGATAATGCTATGCAACTGCTCCCAGTTTTCTTCTGGATATAGAGGAAGATGGGAGAGTGAAATATGAATCAGGTGGAGAGACTTGGACAGCTGCATGTAGCCTATTTGTGCAGACATGTCCAAACCCCCATCAAGGAAAGTGGCTTAAATACTGTTGTGATGATGAAACTGGTATGTTACACCTTGTTATGCTCCAATAAGATTCAATCTAAAACATGACTTTAAAGGCGAACATAAAGATTCGAAACAGAAATGGCAACATTGTTATGCCAATGATGAGACAAACCTCTAAACATAGGAAATGCACTGCAATTTTTTAAATATTTCAAAATTATTCAGAATATCACTTAACACATTCTGCTTCCAAAGACCTCCCCATTTGCTATTGGCTCATAAATCATAAATAAATCATTATTTATAAACCACAGTGGTTAGATTAACACAATCTGCTAAGCAATAGTAGAATAGTGAATAGAGATAATATGTTATTTTGAAAGATTATAATTAGTTTATAGTGTGTATGTGTGTACACAATATAGATAGATGATAGATAGATAGATAGATAGATAGATAGATAGATAGATAGATAGATAGATAGATAGAGTATACACAATATAGATAGATAGATAGATAATAGATAGATGATAGATAGATAGATAGATAGATAGATAGATAGATAGATAGATAGATAGATAGATAGATATTTACACACACATATATATGAAACAATGATAAAACTAACAAAACAAATGGCCAGGGAGAGAAATAGATAGGATAGAAAGAAAAAGAGACAAGAGATAGAAACGCAAAAAAGAAAACCGTAGAAAGAAACAAAAATATACAAAAAGGTGACTTCTGAGTTCTTTTTACAAAGAATACAGTTCTATATCAGGAGTGGGATATGACAGGGTTAACTACCAGTTTGGGATTTACAAGCTTCCCTGCACGCTGAAGCCGCACACCTGTAAATCATCATCAGCATGCTGCATGCAGAGAAGCAGCCTTTGAAACAGCCCTCTTTTCCTGATTTTTTAACTGCAGCTGTGCCTCGTTCGGCAGCTGAAGTTGAAAAATCAGGAAAAAAAGATCAGGTAAGAGCCCAGGTGGGCGGGTGGATGGGCAAAAACATCAGCAGACATAGAACTAGTTCTATGTCTGCTGCTCTTCAGAGCTACCAGTTCTACAGAGATGGACAGAACCGGTAGAAACCCACCCCTGTTCTATATGTTATATCCAATATCATTATCTATTACAGCAAATTCTGATTTGTTGATTCAGATTTGAAAAGTGTAAGCCAATCTTAGAGCAGTCTAAGCTCCTGCTTTCCACACAATATATATCTATTGTGCACCCCTATAAGAGGAAGGGCAATTGGTAAGTATGCAAGTATGCAGGAATCTTGCTGCTCTCCCTTGCAGGAAAAACTTTTGCAAGAATTCTGCTAAATTATCTGGTTGTTCATCTGGAACTCGACCTCTTGCCAGAGTTACAATGTGGCTTCTGCAAAGGTATTGGGACTATTAACATGATTTTTGCCTGCACCAAGTTCATGAGAAGTTTCAGGAGCAGAATCATGTTGATCTCATGAAAATCCTTGACATTGTTAATCAGCAAGACCTGTAGAGGATCATTTAAGCCAAAATTTGGTTTAAATACATTCACATGATACACTTGTTCCATGATGGCTGTTGGTCAGAATGCTTGACAATGAGGAATCCATTAAGGCAGGGGCGTCAAACTCATGTCATCACAGCAGCGTCATGTGATGTTTCAGGACTTTTTTCCCTTTCGCTAAACCAGGCGTGGGCATGGCCAGCACATGATGCAGCCAGCCCACAGGCCAGGAGTTTGACAGTCCTGCTCTGAGCATTTTCAGGCACTGATATTGTCAAACAGAGTTATGTGTTCTCACCCATACTGTTCAACATGACGTTTACTGCTATGTTGAATGATGCCTTCCAGGATATTGATGTTGGAGTCAGCTCAAGTACAGAGTAAATGGGAATCTCCACAGTGTGCTTTACTGTGTAGTATGTTGAATAATCAGCTCAGTAACAAAACTGATGGACTACAAAGCTGTGATACTTACTGTTCTTCTGTAGGTAAGTGAAGCGTGGACATGCTAGGCAGCTCAAACTATTTCCACATTATGTCTCTTTGCAGGATATTAGGTATCGGAGGGCTATACAAAGTACCAGGCTGAATATGTTATTTAGACTATGTCTAGCATCAGAATAACAACAGAATAACAGAGTTGGAAGTGACCTTGGAGGTCTTCTAGTCTAGCCCAACTCCTGCTCAGGCAACCCCATACCATTTCAGACAAATAGTTGTCCAATTACTTTTTTAAAACTTCCAGTGTTGAAGCTTTCACAACTAAGGGCAAGTTGTTCCACTGATTAATTGTTCTATCTGGAAATTTCTCCTTAGTTCTATGTTGGATATCTCCTTGATTAGTTTCCATCCATTGCTTCTTACCCTACCCTCAGATGCTTTGGAGAATAGGCTGACCTGAGACCACAGACCTGTTGGGCAGGTCATGTCATTCATATACCAGGCAAGCGCATACCCAACCATTTCTTTTTGGGGAACTCCCTGCTAGAAGATGTTCATATGGAAGCAGAAGAAATGTTACAAAGACACAATAAAGGCCTTGCTGAATTTGCTTGATATACCATGACCACTTGGGAAGTCGTGGCACAAAACTACCCTACCTGGTGTGACCTCATCCACAAGGCCTGTTCTGCTGAAGCAGAACATAATCATGAGCTACATAAGATCAGAGCTACTAGCACAAAACTATGCAAGGACTGACAACATATACAGGAATATTCTGGGCCTGAATTGGCCTGATCCATCGTCACTGGACTCACCACATCTCGTTTTAACATTAAAAAAACTCACATAATATCTTCAACAATGATAGACAAACAATTGATTGCACAGGTGGGAATGTCACTTATAAGCATGACTCACTGGCTGAGATTCCATTTACTTCCATAAATGTTAATCTCAATCTGAATATACTCGAACCACCTACACTTAAAGCGATGCTTAGAAAGACATCCACCATTTTGTTATAACCTTTCCCTTAATAGACCTGCCTCGCAGCTATGTGTTCTTTAAAGTGGTGCTGCCATGTAACTTCAATTTATGCTTTTGTATCCCCTCTCATGCACAGCCATTTATAGCTAGGTAATAAATCTATGTAAGAGCATGACCTTTGATCCTCTTTCGTGCTATACTCTTCAACTATCAGAAGCTTTTAAATTGCATATCCAGACTTTCAAATGATCTTTCCATTGTTCCGTTCACCTGCCATCATGTGCTGAGTCATACTGTTATCTGACAACACAGGAAGGAAGAACTCTGAGATATCAGATGCAATCCAGCCAGTCTCCGGCTGTTTGTAAGCTTGCATCTCTGCTCTGCCTTCAGATGGATAGCAACAAGAACGAGAAGGTGGAAAACTAATGAGATTAATCCTTGGAATTCATTATACAAAATCTGGCACCTGTCCAAACTCTCTTCTAGGAGCGGTCAATGCTTTTCTTTAATAGCATTAAGCAAAATTACAAATCACAATGTTAACTAATCAATCTCAATAGGTTCCTCTGCATCCATTAAAACAAAACAGAAAACTCCTCCATCTATGAGTGCTTGTTACTGAATTAGTTTTTATTTTTGTTTTTTGTTTAAAAAAAAAACACCTTAGCATCTTCAGTAGGAATTGCTGGAGAAGATGCCAATAACTTTAATCTGTCCTACCATTCTAATATGGGCAGGCATAAAGGTAGATGGGGAAGGTTGCTGGGGAAAGCAGAATAAAAGGAAATAGGCAAGGAATAAGGCATTACAAATCAAAAACGAGGAGAAATAAGGGACTGAAAAATCAAATACATTTCTTTCCCTGATTAACTTTAATAAAATTGATGTTTGAGCATTGATTCAGTAGCTTATTATCACTTTCATCTGGACCCTCCACCTGATGTTTGACATGCTTTATTATTTGTTGAATGACTGATGCAGAAATATAGGCTAAGAAAAAGCCATTCAGAATAATCAGCTTTATCACTCTCCCTCCAAACAAGCACTTGAACAGATAGTCCTTGACTTACGATGACAGCTGAGCCCAAAATGTCTGTTAAGTGAAACATTTGTTAAGTGAGTGTTGCTCTGTTTTTACAACCTTTCTTACCACAGTTGTTAAGTCAATCACTGGCAGTTGATAAATGAGTAACCTGGTTGTTAAGTGAATCTGGCTTCCCCATTGAGTCTGCTTGTGAAAAGGTTGCAAAAGGTGACCACCTGACCTTGAGACCCAGCAACGGTCATAAGTATGAACCAGCTGCCAAGCAACTGAATTTTGATCACACGATCATGGGGCTGCTGCAAAGGTCACAACTGTGAGAAATGGTCATAAGTCACTTTTTTCCAGTGCCATTGTAACTTTGAATGGTCACTAAATGAAGTGTTGTAATTTGAGGACGACCTGTACAACACCATCTATAATTCCTTCGTGCAGCTACATTGTTCCCCAGGATCACACGGTTGGGAATGGGGCAGGCAATCATATTACAATTTTCAGGGCTCTGCCGCAATTATTGGGCTGTCAGTTGCGGAGTCTTCCACTGTTGGGCTGAGTACCAGGACAGCTTGCAATAAAGCCTCTCTCCTCCAAGACCTGGTTCTGGATCAGTGGAACAACTTGGATTGTATAGCCAAGACTTGGCTGGGAAAAAGGCATCTCTCTCAGAAATGTGCCTACCTAGATTTGGATTTTGGCATAGCTACAAACCCAGGACAGAGATGTGGAATGGTTATAGACAGGGGTGGGCTTCAAAAATTTTAGCAAAGGGTTCTCTACCTGGTATCTGGGTGGGTGTGGCCATGGTGGGTGTAGCCTAGTCCGCCTCCTGCACCATGGCTGGGGTGGGGGCTTTTTGCCCTCCCTGGTCTCCAGAGGCTTTCCTTGAGCCTCTGGGAGGGTGAAAATGGCCTCTCTGGGCTCTGGAGACTCTCTGGAAGCTGGAAACAGGTCCATTTATGGCCATCCTGAACTTCTGGGAGGCCCATTTTTCACCCTCCCCGAGCCTCCACACATGTCGTGCACTTGCCTACATCTAAAACAGGCTGCATGGGAACTCCTGGGAGGGGTGGGGTGGGGTGAGCAGGGCCAGCCAGAAGTAGGATTTGAGAGTTCTCTGAACTACATAGAATCTTAGCTGGGGGCTCTCCTGAACTACTGTGAACCCTCAGCACCCCACGTTATAGACAACCAAGAGATTGTGGTGGCTCTCAAAGGAACTCTGACAAGTAACCAGATGTAAGACTCTGTTTTGTGTACTTCAGCTCTTGGGGTCAGATGGGTTGGCTGCTATTATGCCAAAGTCATTTCTGCTTGGCAGCTTCCCTGTCAGGGCTCCTTTGCTCTGTGTTAACTGGACCTTGAGATTCACAGACTTTTAGTACTGAGAGATTTCAAGCTGTCTTCTTTGAATATAGAGTCAAAGGTAGAACTGGACTTCATGAATGTTACCCAGATAATTGAGAGTCCAACACACAACAGAGGTCATGTGTTAGATTTGGGTTTTGCCTCAGAACAGTAGCAAGGTGATCTGAGTGTGAGAGATGTCAACATCAATTCCTGAGCATGGTTGAAATGCTTTTTGTTAGTCTTGGTGATTTCTGCTACTGCTCTCCATCACAGGAAGGTATGATATGTATTTGATCAGTCTGCCTCATGTCCTGTATACACCCTATGAGTTTCAAAGGGAATAGTTAAATAGTTAAATACTGTAGTTTTCATTAAAGGATAATGACAATTCCACCAAATGTTCCCTATGTGACAACTATGCTCATCATGGCTGCTTGGGATTACCCAAGCAAATTACTCAATTCCTAGAATCATCCAACCATGCATTTCAATATTTCTGCCCATCATTCAGACCCAAACTGGACAAATATATTGCCCTGTTTGAAAGAGTTGATACCATAGAAACACGAATAACATTCCTTGACACCATAGTAGCATCCCTGGACATTTTAAAAGAAAGATTAAGTAACCTTGAAAAAAAAGACACAACACAAAAAACTGAACATCCAATAACTACAAACTACATCTCTACCCAATAACCGCAACCCAATCCACAAAAAACCACAAATCCAACAAATAATGATATCCCAATCCTCATCAAAGAAGCTGTCAAGAGTGAACAGAAGTGTCCAAACATCATCTTATTTGGTCTAGAGGACAACAATGACAATGATGACAACACAATTGTCTGCAACATCATCAGTGACTATAAAGCATCAACCATCTCACCTGATGAAATACTTGACATTTCCCATATCAGCCCAGAGTTCAAAAACAGTGATTGCTTGATGGCCCCATGCTTCTGCAAGGTCATTTGCAAAAATGAATCAAGCAAATGTAAATTCATTTACACTATAAATTTATTTGCCAAGAGCAACAGCAACCATAAGAACCTCCGTTCTCATCCTGACCTAACCTTACAGCAACGTGTACAATTTCATGAACTACACCCTGAGCTCAAAAGACTCCATGAACAAGGAAATACTAACCTATACATTGACTACCGCACAGAAAGTATCAAAAGCAGGACCTTCAATTTACATCCCAATAACCATCATCTCCAACATCCAACATTAGGCATGCATGCCACTTACTTCCTCCAGACCCACTACTACATATCTAAAATGCAAACTACTCAACGCAAGAAACCTTGCAAACAAAATCACGAATTCCTCATCTTATTAGGCATATCACATTCACAATTATATTTGTCTTGTGAGAGCATGGTTAAATGCATCTTTTCCAGACTCCAATTACTACATCAACAAATAGTCACGTTTATAAGTCAGATCATGAAATCCTTAAGAGGAGGTAGAATTGCTATCTCTACCAAAAAGTCACCTAAATCTAAAACATGCAATTCAAAATTAACACAGAACTCGTGCCTCTTCAAGAAAACCACTTGTCTGTGAACTGTCCTCAAATACCGACAATCTGCTTCTTACATGGCTAACAGAGCCCTGATTATGACATAGTTACATGCAAACAAGTTAACTTCAACGCTAAACAGTGAGCTGCCTCTTGCCCTCAGCCTCTATTTTCTTGGTGACCTCAATTTATCTCTTATAGACAGGAGCCCCAAACATCCGAATCCATAAATGCAACCCTGTACACATGCCGTTTACTGACAATGGACTGATCAATTAGTAACTAACACACTCAAATAACTGCCTCGACCGTTATCATTCCTGCAATAGCGAGTACCAAACTCAACTATATTGGCCTACAAAGACAAAACCTTTTCAAACAGTGCATCACAGTAATGACGTCTTATTGTCTCAGTTACGCACTCGACACAAAGAGGACCATAAATGATAGATCCCACAAAATACAACTTCAAAAAAAGCCAACTATGAAATTCTCATAAGTTGCTGATTTCATTGGCACATTTGTTTCTAGCTGTAATACTACACGAAGTCCTTATTATGGCATTCTCAGGTTTGGAACTTGGAAAGAGTAATTAAACTATAATGGTTACTATTGAAACCATTAAACACTAATGTTACTACACCATTAGTAACCCCAAACAAAAACGACCAAATTACTCATAACAGTAAGGACAACTTCAATAAAAAAAAAATCGCTAATGGTGTAACAAAACTCCTAGTAGTAAACTTTAAAAACCAATACAACACCCTATGCCAACAGATAGGGCAGATGCAAAAATTAGCCCAACTGCAAGCAAGGAAGAACGCACCTATTACAAATCCACCTCGTGCCTTCTATAATTTTGTGTAAACAACCAAACTTAAAGACTTAAAGAACGCATGCCCACCCCTAAAGCAACCAAATGGGAAAGACTGCAATGATGAAGCATGTTAAGGCTCAATCTCTTCAACTACATTCTTTCAGTTCAGTCTCTTTGTAAACAGCAAATGGATTCATACCCTACATTCCCTACTTGCACCACAATAACTGTAATGACCTACTAACCTAACATCAATTGACTTTACACGAAAAATAACTTAGAAAAGGCATCTAAATGTAACTTAAAATCATCGCTAGATCGTATTGGCCCTGATAGATTTCTGTGCATAACTTTTTTAAAAAGCTCTCCCTCTGCACCATAGTGGAACCCTTCAAGGCATTATAGTATAAAGATATATTCAGAACAGCTCCTTACCAAACCTATGGCCTAGTACGGTCATCCCTATCTTCAAAAAAGGTGACTCCCCAGCCTGGATGAAAACTACAAGACCAATCTCACTGTGTTGTGCCATGTATCAAGTCATGGATCAATCATGAACCAATTCATCACTTTCCACCTTAGAGTCAACAGCCACTCTCGCAAAACATTTAGTTTCAGGAAAAATTGTCCTGCAATCTTTAATTCCTATACTGCAAAAACATATGGACTACTCTTGTTTTGACCAGGTAAAGCCTATGGATGCATATTTACACAGACTTTCTGCAAAGCCTTTGGATTCAGTGGTACATGACAAACTACTGTTAAACTATAACTCTTTATGTGCATTCCAGATCCCTTCATAAGTGATTTACTGCGTTCACTCTGTCAAAGAGGCAACCAAATAGTAAAAATAGGGAGCACTATTTTCAAACCCTGCCTCCATTTAAATAGCAGTGTCTCCAGGCAGCATTCTAGGACTCAACACTCTTTAATACCTCTATATAAATGACCTTTACGATCACCTTATAAAGCAAACTGGCGTCCTTTTGCGGATGATGTAAAACTATTCAAAGACACTGACAAATGCCACTATCCTTCAAAGCAACCTTATGATTAATGTGCTGAATGGTCAATCCAATCTGGCAACTCCAAAATATCAACCAACAAATGCTCTCTCAATACACATTGGATAAAAAAACATCAGTACACAAAATAACAAACGAGGCGGATATGACTCGTTAATGATCCTCACTCTGTCAAGGACTTTGAAGTTCTCATATCAAATGACCTAAAGCGCCAGAGCTCACTGTAAAGACATTGCCAAAAAGCATTAAGAGTTGTAAATCTAATCTATGAAGCTTCTCCTCTGGAAATATCAGAATTGCTTAACCAGAGCAACAAAACTTTGCCAGACAATACTTGAATACAGCTCATCTGTCTGAATCTGCAATCTGCATTTCAGAACATTAATACAATTGAAAGCAAGTCCGAAGTATTATCATGAGAAGATGCTTAGACTCTCTGCTCACAACAGAATACCCTAATACTCACCAGGCTTTGAGAATTTTGGGCTGGCAACCTTGAACTAATGCTATACCTACAGTTAGACTAAGCGTAGCACAAAAATTACTACACAGATGTCCTACCAGTCATGCACTATTCTCTTCAGCTTATCACAACAATACAAGAGCACACAACAGATTACAAACTCAATGTAAACCACTTCAAACTCGATTGCAGAAAGTACGACTTCAGCAACAGAGTGGTCAATGCCTGGAATGAATTACCTGACTCTGTTGTTACAACATCTAACCCCCACTTTTTTAACCTCAAACTAACCACTATTGACCTCACCCCATTCCTAAGAGGTCTGTAAGAGGCGTGCATAAGTGCACCATCGTGCCTACCGCCCCTGTCCTTTTGTCCCCATTTATTCATACCTATTTTCTGTATTCTTACTAATGTTTATACTTATACCTATTATCTTGTAAGCGATTGACAAATCAAATAAATAAAAAATAAAATAAAAACTTGGGATTGTCTCTGAGATTGTGATGCACAGCCCAAATGAGAACTTAGTTGTCATGGCAGCCTTGAATTGCCTCATGACTAAGTGGCATCTTCTACTTCCATTTTGAGAACCTTGGTCTAAGGATCTGCAAGATAAGTTCAAAAGCATCTTTGTGCCCTGAAATCTAAAGTCCTCCACAGCGCAGTATGCAAGAGTATAAGCTGCTTAAGGTCTTGTGAATAGGAGACACATACACACAAAATTTTGTAAAATCAGTGAATGAATGGGAAAGAGAGTTGTAATATAAGTACCTTCCCATGCCAAATGAGTAAGGTTATGGGTAGAATAAAAAATTGGTTAAAACATTCTTACAATCCATGTTGGGATTCCAATATGGTTATTCATGCTAAAAAAAAAAACCCTCTGTGATAGAGGGAAAGCAATGTGATTGTTTCATCTGCATGTTTAATTTTAATAGACAACCCATTACCCACTGGGTCATCTTTTCAGAGATATTTCCTTAACTAAACAGAGAAACAGAATGACAGTGAGCAGGCAAAAAACCAACAACAACAACAAAAAGTGGTGGGAACAGGATGAACTTCCTGCTGACTTCCCCAAGGATGTTGCTTATGGGAATCTGGCAGAGAGCACTGGAAATAACTCCTTGGCTGGCCTACAGAACTGCTAGCCACTTTGCTAGGGGGAGTGGGAACAAAGTGAGCCATAGATCATGAGGAAAACTGCATCACATTTCCCATCCCGATGTATTCCCAAGGGATGAAAAGGGCTCACCCATCGACTTATGGTGCTCTTCCCCAGCCAGCCCAATCTCACCAGCAGACATCCAGGTCTTTCCAGTGTCTTTCCTTCACCATCTATCAACATTAAGAAAAATTTAAATTTTGTTCTTAGTTCCAAAGCAGTCAGTTGCTGCTTACCCTTTGGGCCTCTCTATTCAGTCAATTGGGACCAGAGGAAGACAGAAAAGATGGTTGGTATATGCCCCTTCCTATTCCATTGTGTTATGCTATCTATGGGTTCCTGAGAACTGCAATTGGAAGATGTGATGGTGCTGACATGGCCACAACTCTAACAAATTTCAATCCATAAGAGTCATGGTCCCAGATTTTGGAAGCATTCTTTAAATTAGGCCATTTGAGGTACATTGATTCAAGCATTATTGCCCTACGTTGCACCATTTCACCCAATTGAAGGTTACAAACAGAAAAACACTGAATTTTAGTAGTATACAGATTTGTAACTTCGATGTAGGCAATGATTTAGAATTACCACACAAAAACTAGCCTACAGCATTGATAAAAATCTAGCTTTAGAATCTCTGCTTTATATTTTAATCCCAAGGGAGTCATGGGTTTGAAGGGGGGAACAGCTATCAATCCATCAAATTCTCTTCAGTACAAAGTAGTTCCACAAACAACAAATGGATTACGAAGTAATTTCTGAGGCCAGGCTGCTCCAGTGATTACCTGACCCATGAGAATGGATCAGTATCCACTAAATCCTGAAACAAAGAAAAATGAGAACACTTTCTGTTTGTGAGAGGGGATACAATTAAATTAATTCTTCCTGGCCAATGCATTTCTTTCTGCAATGCATCTTGTAGACTGACAAAACCTCCAACATTTCTTTTTCTCCCTGATTTTTTGAATAAGAATCTTTAGAAATTATCAGTTAGATTGGAAAATATAAAAACAAAAGCCTTGGCATTCTTATTTAAAATGATTTATTGCATTTTCCCTCCAAGGAACACACTACGGTGTATAGAATTCTTTCCCCACTCTGCATGTTTATTCATATATCTCATTTTTACCTCTATATGCAGCCTTTGATTATGATACCCTACCATGGCATCCACTTTTTGCAACTGACACGACCAATTCTTGAAATTCCAAATGAATTCAATCATTTGAAACAAAAAAGGAACTCTGTCTTCAAGAAAGATTTATGAGAAAGATGAAAAATACAGTAAAATGTATTGAACAGAAGCACAGCAGAGGCTCCCTCTTATACTACCAATTTTAACATTGCAGACTTGCTAAAAAGGGTAAAGGTACCTGTGACTCTCGCACTGGAATTTATAAATGAGATACACCAGCAAAGCTGCTTCCAGAAGCCTCAATACATTGTTAGGCTGTTCTGATATCAGCTCTACATTTACATGAATACTGAATTTTTCCATCCCTCCTTCCCCTTTTCCTGTTCTCTCACTATCCTAGCAATGTTACAGGAACAGAACAAAAGTAAAGGGAGCTGATGGCTATCTCTGGCTAGGAGGCATCCTTGAAAGAAAANATCTCTGGCTAGGAGGCATCCTTGAAAGAAAATATAATCTGTTTCTCATAGAATAAGTTAAAATACATTTCAGGACTTTCAAATGCACAGTTTATCTCAGCCCCATATAACAATCAGTTGTTCAATTTTTCTATCTCCTCCCTTGTCTAAAATCCATTCAAACATATGCATGACACCTCATTAATATTCATGTAGGTTATATACGGAAGTGGAGTCTGACATCAGACTCCACTCATTGGTCTAGCCACTGGCGGGAATAATAAAGCATCGTCAATGGCTGAAATGTTGGTTAGCACCAGCTATAAAAGCTAGCGCCTGTTTCAGCTCTCCACTTTTTCTTCCTGAACCTTAAATAAAGAATTTGCCTGCTATCTATGATCCTGCCTCTTACTTCAGCCCATATTATACTGGCGATGAAGGTAGGATACTGAAGGAAAACAAAAGACCTCATGGCACCATGGCCATCTTCAATTAACCATTGAAACCAACTGCTTCCAGAACACCCAGCTACCACAATGGCCCATCAACCAATGTCCATTCCCTTTGACCCAATGAAGGGGGAAATGGTCGTCCTACATGGGAAGATTTAAATTGCATCTGGAGGTAAATGGACTGCAAACAGCCCCAGATGCAAAGAAGAGAGCTCTCTTCCTCACTTATTGTGACTCTGAATTATATGAATTAGCCGAAGCCCTCATCACAGATGAGTTGGAAATATCTCCTGGGATGAACTGTAGTGGGCACTGAAGGGACATTTTGATCCTACCCCTTCATACCTGGCAAACCAGCACAACTTCTATATATGAAGCCAATGAAAAGGAGAGAGCATAAATGACTTTGTGGCCATCCTAAGGAGACTTTCTAAGAACTGTAAGTTTAACAATGCTGAAGATATGATCCGCAACTAGCTACCCCTAGGGTTACGGGACCTAACCCTCCAGAAAAGGCTGCTGGTGAGAGAAGAAGTCTTGTTCAAAGATGCCCTGGAAGAAGCCCAAGCCACCATAACCTCTGACAGCTCTGTGGCCCAGATAAAAGGAAATGGGAGGGTGCACTCAATTCAAGTCGAGTGGTGATCATTCCAAGACACATCTGGATCAGAGAGCAGTGAAGATGTTCACTGTGGGAGCTGGGAGCACACCAAGGAGTCAAGCCATGCAGAGGCTGCAGAGGAAATCACCCCCGGTCTACCTGCAGCTTCAAAGAAATGATTTGCAGAATATGCAAGTGAAAAGGCCCACATCGCAGAGGTTTGTAGGGCCAGCCAGCCAACAAACCGACAGACCAGAAAGGTCTATTCACCTCCCCCCCCCCCAGGCAATACAAGCAACAAAGGAGTGGAGAAAGAAAGATGGTGCCTGGGAAGAAGAAATCCACTACACCGTCATGGGATATGGGATATGCCCAGGCGCAGGTGAGACAAGTGAGGCGCAGGTGAGGCCTATGAAACAAACAAGATCATGACCAAAGAAAAATCAATGGAATCCTCTGCCAGATAGAGAAGGATTCAGGATCTCCTGGGCAGCCCTGAAGAAGATCAACCCCAGCATAACCTGGAATCAGTTGCAGCCACAAAGAATTATCCTCAAGGACTACCAAGGCTGCAGAAGCCTGGTGCTAGGAAAGAAAACCTGCAACACTGAATATGGGGATTTCTAAGGACTATTGCCTGTAACAATTGTGGACCGGGACTTCTTGAGCCTCTTAGGAAGAGAATGGTTCACACCCCTGCAAATCAGCCTCACAGGGATCTATACAACAATGACCACCCAGCCAACCAGATGAGACAACCTGGACACCCTACAGAGGGAATTCTACGAGGTGTTCAGCGACAAATTGGGCAAATATAAGGGGACCACAATAACATTCAATCTAGACCCCTACATAGCCTGTCAATCTGAAGTCACGCAGAGTCCCATTTGCTCTGTGGCCCAAGGTGGAAGACAAGCTAGACAAGCTGGTTGCTCAGGGAGTCCTCGAGCCAGTCGACCATGTGAGGTGGGAGACACCTACAATGATTCCAGTCAAGCCAGATGGGTTAGTCAGGATCTGTGTGGACTACAAAAGTACTTTGAATCTTGTGCAAGAGCAAAGCACATATCCAGTGCTGGTAGTTCAGCACCTTTTGCATTCTGGGAATTTTTTTGCTAAATTTGACTTAGCCCAGGCATATCAGCAGCTGCCTGTGGCTGAAGCAACTGTGGAAGCCCAGACTATTGTGACACATTCGGGTGCATTTAAATGCAACCGGCTCCAATTCAGAGTTAGCGTTGCCCCCGGTCTATTTTAGAGCATTATGGAAAGACTACTGCACAATATCCCAGAGGTTGTCCCATATTTCAATGATGTAATAATTTCTGCTGAAAATCAGACACAACTAATGCAGAGAGTGAGGGTTGTGTTGGAGTGTTTCCAAGAGGCAGGGCTCAAATTAAAGAAAAACAAATGCCACATTGCTGTGCCCCAAGTGGAGTTCCCGGGATTCCTAATAGATGGGTCTGGCATCCAGCCTACAAGCAGCAAGCTGAGAGTCATTAAAGAAGCCCCAAAGCTGCAAAATAAAACAGGGCTGCAAACGTTCTTGGGTCTACTTAATTTTCATAATATATTTCTGCCACAGAAAGCAACAATAGCGGAACCGCTCTACAGACTGCTTGATAAAAAAGAAACAATCTGGACATGGTCCCCCCATGAAGAATCAGCATTTAACAAAATTAAGAACATTTTGACATCTGAGACTGTACTCATCCAGTATAGTGAAACACTACCACTGTCCATAACCTGTGATGTGTCCCTGTATGGCATCACTGCAGTATTGAGCCACAAGCTACCCAACAGAAGGGAAGTTGCCATCACATACTACTCCAAAACTTATCAAAAGGAGAAAGAGAAAGAAACTACAGTCAGATCAATAAGAAAGCCCTTGCTGCCGTAGCCAGAGTGAAATGCTTCCACAAGTACCTCTATGGCAAAACTTTTGAACTGATAACTGACCACAAGCCACTAATTGGCATCCTCATGGGGGACAGACTTACACCCAACATCCTGTCACCAAGAATGCTAAGATGGACAGATTTCCTGGCAGCATACAGTTACAAGCTTCTCGACAAGCCCGGAAAAGAAATAACACATGTAGATGCCCTCAGCAGATGTCCCCTGCCTGACCTCGTTGAACACCTGGCACTTTCCACTTGCTCATTGAGAATCTCGAACCAGGCCTACTAACATCAGCAGAAATCGCAAGACTCACAGCTAAAGACAGAACCTTGGGGCAGGTTTTGAATTGGGTGTGGAGGGGATGGCTGGAGTCAACAGGGAGAGAAATTTACACTGTTTAAAAATAAACAAATGGAATTATCAGCATTGAGGGGGTGTTTGTTGTGGGGGGAGAGGGTGATCATACCCAATAGCTAAAGGCCCGGTCCCACTGGCCGACAGATGCAAAACATCTGCATAAAGGACACAGCGGATGAGCAAAATTTTGGGGGTGGCTCCATCTATTGTCATCCGTTCCAAAAAGTGGTGAAAATTTCCATAAACAGAACAGAAAAGAACGGAAAAGAATGGACGTGGGTAGTATGTAGCAGGGATGTTAAATGGATGTTCATAGGAAGCCTAGCAGATGAAAGCAGATGACACCTCTGAAGGGGTTTCAGGGGAGAATTTCAAAGCGGACGCATAGCGGAAGGGGCGGATGCATCACGGACACCTATAGGAAACAAAGGAGATGCTGCATGGATGTATATCAGATGCAAACTGTTCACTGCACATCCTTTCTATTTCCGTGCTACTAACGATGTATAGATGTTCCGTGTACCTTTTGTTTCCTCCCTCTTTCCGTTTTCAGCTGCAGCGGATGTGAGTTGCGAGGATGCCCAGAGGATGCAGAGAGGATACAGCAGACGTTTAACGGATGATAAACGGACATAGAACGTTTGTTGCTCGTATGTCGTGGGTTTACATTGTATACGGCGGAAAGTTCATCCGTTCACAAAGTTTTGTACAGCTCAAAACTTCTTGGGTGGTTGAAATTGCAGTGGATGGATGCTTGATGGATAGAGCGTATGAAACACGTATGCAATGAGTACACAATGGATGCATAGCGTTTTCCAATGGTTGGCAAGCTTTTTTTAACATTTTACATCCTCTTTGCAACCATAAGTGCAGTGGGACCAGGCCTTAAGGGAAAGAGAATTGGGATTCTTCACAAGGGTCATCCAGGCATAGTGCAGATGAAAGCCCTAACAAGGAGTGACATATGGTGGCCAGGACTGGCCAAGGAAATTGAAACCTGGGTTGCCACATGCCCACCCTGCCAAGAATCCCAACCAGCCCCTCCTGCAGCATCCCCACTGAAGTGGGGAAAACTCTCAGCCCCCTGGGCACATCGACTTTGCGGGGCTATGCCAAGGGCAAACCTTCCTGCTAGTGGTAGACGCCTATTCTAAATGATTAGAAGTAGTACCAATGAAGTCTACTACAACAGAGGCCACCATAAGAGCCCTAAGAAAACTATTCACCACCCATGGCCTACACAATGTGCTAGTATCTGATAATGGAGCTGTTAGGAATTGATAGTCACCTAACAGTTGGGTTGGAAATAAATAAACCAGGATAGACACTTAATACTGCATCTTTAAGGGAAGGTTAAAATTGTAATTGGGTGTGGTTCCTCAAATGGCCAAAAGATGGAGCCAGAAACCTGGGTTGTTAGTTCTGTTCTTATTAGTTGCTAGATGTTCTGATATTCGCTGTTTTTGGTTCCTGCATTTTTCCCTATTGACTGTTGCTGATCATCTTTCTTCTTGGATTGCTATAAATCTGTTACTAAAGTGTATATGATACTGGATTTTGTTATTTGGATTATCCCTGGACTGAAAACTGACTGCTTTAACCGTGAATGACATGGACTGTTTGTTGGACTTTGCTTAACCATTTAGAGGAAATAACATCTACATTTTACCATTCAGTGTACCTGTGTGTTGGTCGTGTGTTATTCAACATCAATCTCACTATGTCTCCCTCTGTGCACCATTCTCCTAATGGGGAATTACCTTAACATGGGCCATACAAACACCATTGTCATATGTTGAACAATTTAGTAAAACAGAAAATAAAATAAAACTATTTCCTTGGTGGGGTATGGGGCATGTCTTCTTAAATGAAGACAATAGTCCTGACTGTGCAGTCAAAGACCTTCTTGTTACGTGTGAGAGTGTGGGTTCATGCAGCACATTAAGGCAAAGTAGTCTGGTTGGTTTGGGCTTAGTAAATCCAACTACTATTATCTGTAGATCATGATTTACCATTTTTATGTGGTATAAACTAAGCTTATAGTGAATTGTTTTGCAGATAAATGGAATGTGGCTCAATATATTGTGAGACGATGAATCTGGTTTCAAAGATATTTGAATACTATTCCTGAAACTACAAACCTTTCCACTCACCAATCAGCCTTGGCAAAAGATTTCATTTGTAGCAAAAGTTGCAAGTCTTCTAATGCTGTAGAATATTCTAGACTATGCATTACTAGATATAATACTATTGCTGCTGCAAATCAGTGCTACAGTAACTTTATTGTATAAGCTCTTGTGTTTGGGATTCTTGATCTTCAGCTTCACATATTATTTTTCAGACTGTTTCTATCTTTTCTCTGTGCACCAAACTGTGAAGCTTGTTTCTCACCTACTGCCTGTTATCTTAGCTCATCCAATCATTTATCTGATGTCTTTCTATGCAACAGCAACCTGGCTTAACTTTTAGGTTTAGCAACCTTAGAATAGAATTCTTTACTGGCCAAGTGTAGTTGGACACACAAGGAATTTGTCTTGGTGCAAATACTCACAGTATATTTAAAAGAAGAGATACATTCATCAACAACCATAAGGTACAACACTTAATGAAAGTCATAGGGTACAATAAGCAATCAAATCATATTAGGAAACAGTCAATATAAATCGTAAGGATACAAGCAAGAAAGTTAGTCATATAGTCACCAGTGGGAGGGGATGGGTGATAAGGAGTGATCAGAAGATTAATAGTAATAGTAGTGCAGACTTTGTAAATAGTTGGACAGTGTTGAGGGAATTATTTGTTTAGCAGAGTGATGCTATCAACAGTGATTTGTTTAGCTTTTGGGAAAAAACTGTTCTTGTGTCTAGTTGTTCTGGTGTGCAATGCTATATAATGTCATTTTGAGGGAAGGAGTTGAAACAGTTTATGTCTGGGATGTGAGGAGTCTATAAATATTTTCATAGCCCTCTTTTTTACTCATGCAATATACAGGTTTGGGGGATTCCAATCTTCATTTATGACTCAAAGAAAATAAGGTGTGTATGTGTGTGTGTGTGTGTATGTGATGTGCTAACTTAGGAATAGACATGCTTTATTGTTGTTCCTATTATTTTTTTAACAGAGTGAGCTGTATTTTTGAAGGTTTGTTAAAATATAGTTGGCCAAGATATTCAACTTCCCCAACTTTGATGATATAGTACATGCCTCTGAGTGAGAATCTCTGCTACGGGGTGAGTAAGTCTCAGCTATGTTACAATGCCATTCTATGGTCACCAAAGAAAGTTAGAATTGAGAGTCCTCATTTCAGTCGGGATTATATGAATAACCACTTAAGGCCCAGTCCCACTGCACTTACGGGATGCAAAGAGGATGTAAACGTTTAAAAAAAGCTTGCCATCCGTTGGAAAATGTGATGCATCCGTTGTGTACTCATTGCATACGTGTTTCATACGCTCTATCCATCGAGCATCCGTCCACTGCAATTTCATCCGCGCAAGAAGTTTTGAGACTGCACAAAACTTTGTGAATGGATGAACTTTCCGCCGTGTACAATGTAAATCCATGACATACGAGCAACAATGTTCTATGTTCGTTATCATCCATTAAACATCTGCTGTATCCTCTCTGCATCCTCTGGGCATCCTCGCAACTCACATCCGCTGCAGCTGAAAACAGAAAGAGGAAGGAAACAAAAGGTACACGAGAACGTCTATACATCGTTAGTAGCACAGAAATAGAAAGGATGCGCAGTGAACGGTTTGCATCCTATATACATCCATGCGGCATCCCCTTTCTTTCCTTTAGCATACGTGATGCATCCGCTCCATCGGCTATGCGTCCGCTTCACAATTATCCCCTGGAACCCCTTCGGAGGTGTCATCCCCTTCTATCCGCTTTCATCCGCTAGGCTTCCGATGAACATCCGTTTAACATTCCCACTACATACTACCCATGTCCGTTCTTTTCCATTCTTTTCTGTTCTATTTATGCAAATTTTTGCCACTTTTTGGAACAGATGACAACAGATGGAGCCACCCCCAAAATTTTGCTCGTCCACTGTGTCCTTTATGCATACGTTTTTTGTCCGTCGGGCATTGGGATCAGGCCTTATAGGGGTCTGGCTGGCTTTATAATCATCTTCCTTCAAGAAAGTGTCATCTAAGCAATTTTAGTAGATAAAACTATTGACACATGTAATTAGCATGGGAATATTATTTGGATAAATATATGATGTAATTAGGATGATAAAAGTAAATTTTTGGATGATGTAAATGACTATACCTAAAGGTACTGAGGAAAGATAAATGACTATACTTAAAGGTACTGAAGAGAAATGACTCTGGAATTAATTTTAAGTGGAGTTCATGAACTGATGACAAATCTAATATTGCTGAGCCAACAAAACAGGGCCCACAGCGCTATGAAATTCAACATACTGTAAAAATAGGTGCATATGAGAAAAATTGCTAAGATACAATGCAATCATATTGAACGTCAAAGAAAAAAAAGGAAATTTGTCCAAACAAGCAGACTAATAAAAAGGATGTTGGAAGAGACAGTTAAAAAATAATAATCTCCCAATGCTTAGTGGTTTTTGCAGCTAGAATGTACACCATAAATCACAGCATGAACCATCAAGTCACATAATGTTAGTCGTTTCTGTTCCTCAGACTCCATTCTTGAGATATGGATCAGGTAGCTATTCATCCCCTGATGAGCTAAAATTCTAGACTTTTGTCAGTAAGTAAAAACTGACAAATAGGGAATCACTAGATATAACATTCTTAAAATAATTTAAAGGGAAACTTTAGTTCTAATCATTTTTCATATTATTTTAATATCAGCTTTTGTAACACAAACCTTAAAAGTAATCAGGGTAAAGGTATTTTAACCTGATTGGGTGGACAGTTTCAAGAATTATATATATAAATGGAAACAGAAGGAATGCAGGAAAATTTGCGGCTTCCAAACTGAACACTTGCCGTGCCGTTTTCCCTTCCATTTGCTGAGGAACTTTTTCCATGATGGTTGTCCAATCTGCAGCTCTTCCTCTTGTCTGTACACTTCAGTTGCAATGAATCATTTAGTAGTACTTATGCATTTCATCACATCTTTCTTTTACAAATGCTCATTTGAAAATAAAATGGCAAAGAATCTCTCCTTTCAAACAGCTCTAGTTTCCCAGTCTTCTCCTCCTCTAATCTCAAATTAATTCCACTGTTCAGCTGCATTTAAGCAAAACCTGTTGCCATGGCCACGCAGGGGCTTCTAGATACACCGAATGAGGCAATCAGTTAAAACGAATATTCAGCGAACTCATGCTTGCAGTAGGTTACATCCGAGGTTCATTCACTTGTTATACCTAATGGACTGGATTGCCCATGAATTGGAAATGTAAATTTTGTCTCTTTCAGTAGCTAGTGTTGAAAGCAGGCAAGAAAGTCAGAGGGAATGTCATATTAAATTATTAACTGCCGCAACCAGTGTAAAGAACTTAGGAAGCTGCAAAACATGACAGCTGGCTGTGCCTTGGGCAAGCAAGTGGCTGGAATCATAAGCTTGACCACATAGAGTAATTCTTCAAAAGGTGCCTATAATATGCAGTACTAGCATATGGTCCATTAGCATTAATTCTTAGGTTTAATTCCAGTAAAGCAACCTTCAGTAGCCAGAAATAGTTTAATTTTAAAGTTTTAGTGGTTTTTACCTATAACACTCTACAGTTTCATTCAAATATTAGCATTATAATAATTTATGTAAATTTATTGACCACCCAAATATCATTTTTTGAAAGTAGTTAACATGGTAAGATAAGGTAGTCCTCGTCTTACGATCACAACTGAGCCCAAAATTTCTGTTGTTAAATGAGACATTTGTTAAGAGACTTTCACCCCATTTTACAACCTTGCTTGCCACAGTTGTTAAGTGAATCACTGTAGATGACAAGTTAGTAACATGGTTGTTAGTTCCCATTGGCTTTGCTTTTCTAAAGGTTGCAAGAGATGATCACACGACCCCAGGATACTGCAATTGTCATAAATAAGAACCAGCTGCCCAGCCTCTGAATTTTGATCATATGATCATGGGAATGCTATAAAGATCATAAGCATGAAAAATGGTCAAAAGTCACATTTCCAGTGCTGTTGTAACTTTGAATGGTCACTAAATGAACTCTTGTAGGTCAATGTGCAATGATATACGGTACATAAAAATACCTGAGTAGACCTGAGAAACCTCCAGGGCATCAAGTGGGCCAAGGACATTGTCACCAAGAAAATCCCAGATAACGGCAAAATTCATAAAGTTATCCAAAAACAATGGGGATGTTTTATGATGTCTTTAGGAGTCAAGCCCAATTTAAGGGTATCTTGATCTTTGGGCTGTATCTGGTCCAACATGTCTGGGCTCAAAGTAATGATATGGGATTTAGATGGGAAACTTGCATGCTATTTTGGTATTATAGATCAGATATCCTGTAATGTTTTCACAGATCCACGTGTTTGAAGTTATTGTGAGTTGAGCTTGACTTAAAAGAGATGTGATCATTTTATGAACGTACACAAAAGCATAACAAAAATAATAGTGCACACACACATACACACAACACACACACACATACAGACATTTAATATTGTTGATTATATATTATGAATATTTACTGTTGATTGTCATTGTAAACCACCATGAGTTTATAGCTAATGAGGCAGCATATAGACCAATGTTGGTGAACCGTTTTGGCACCGAGTGCCGAAACGAGAGCATGCATGCATGCAGGGGAGCACTGGAAACTGGAAGAGCAGCTCCCTAGTGTGCATGCATGGGAGCACCAGGAAGCTGAGCATCCAGTTTCTGGCGTGTGCATGCATACTTGTCACCTGGTCTTCCTGTTTCTGGCACACATGCACACACGAAGATCAGCTGGCCAGTGTGCATGTGCATGCCAGAAACCAGGAGCTTAGCTTCCCAGTGCATGCATGTGCATCGGGGAGCTTCTCTTCTGATTTCCAGTGCTCCCACATTCCTGGCACACATGTGCACGTGAAGACCAGCTGGCCAGCATGCATGCATATGCCAGAACCCAGAAGAGCAACAGGTGATGGCTGGCCTGCCCAGAGAAATGGTTCTGTGTGCCACTTTCGGCACACGTGCCATAGGTTCACCATTGCAGATATAGACGGAATTAATGAACAAATAAATTACATATGTGCACAGTATTTGTATTAATAAGTATTTAATGTTTTAAGAATGAGACTAGGTGATCAGGTATTTCTCCTTCTTTTCCAGCAGGGCTGTGGGAAATGAGAAAATTTCACTTTTGTACTGAGCTCCCTTCAAAATTATGCAAATAGGGATCAGTGGAAGAAAAGTAGAAGTCAAGTATAATATTTTTCTTCTGAGCTACTTTCAGATTTTTTTATGTAGGATTTTTGCATGTTTCTATCTGTATTTTCCTTCTAGTCACAAGTGAAAGTATTTTATATACCCTCTCCAAATTTTACATATTATGGCAAAAGCTTATTGCTTCTGTGTTTTAAGCTATTTGTATTGTCAGTTATTTGATTGTTTTAGTCTTGCTCTGTGAGCTTTAGCTAGAGCACAGCAATCAAACTTAGACAGGAGATGTATTTATTTCAATATATACACCACAGTAGAATAGAATATAGAGCATGCTTTACATTGGAGGTACAACCACTTTCTTGTGGAGCAACTCCTAGTGCCTCTTACCTGTTGATTACAAACAAACAGTGGGTTGAGTTTTATTCCATATAGCACTTATATTTTAATTGGTAACTATTCATCTAACACACAAGTTTAAATAATATCTTAATGTTAGAAAATCCCAAATCTGTATTCTTTGTAACTTTAAATATACTGAAAGATTTAGGGCCTCCAATTTGTTTATATGTTTGTTAAAGCAAAATCCATGTTAGCTTACTCCTCTAGTACATAGTTATATACTACTGTTTTACATCACTTTGTCTTTAGTTGTTATTTAAGCAAGGTATGAGTTGTCCATCCACTGAACCACTGCCTAACTCACCAAAATAATCAATTATTATTTTGTAATATTATTACTTAATAGTAATAATATATTATATTATATAATAATATATTATATCCTCAGATGATGATGATGATGATGATGATGATGATACCTAATATCAACTACCAAAGTTTCTTGGTGATTCACTGTTAAAAAAACATCTACACTTGGGAAAGCTCAGAAGCATGCTGTTGTGATATTATGCACTAGAGATTAGTGTTTTTTTTCTACTGGCATCCACTTGTCCTCTTACCCTTACTGGATTGCAGGGATGGGCTATTGATTCCAGTGGGGCTGGCATTTTCAGATCTGCTTTTTGGGATTGGAAGATCATTAAGGGGCAAAGCCTGGTGCCTTAAGCTTAACAATGTCCAAAATATAAGTTACAGCCATGGGGTGATAGGAAGCTCTAGGGGCAGAAATGGATTGTTAGAAGCTACATATGCTAGACAGGCTTTCTACCATTATATACCATCATATTTATTAGTCAGAGTTTACTGTCTTGAACAGTTCCACTGTTCATCCAAACTGATAACCAGTGTAAACCTTTGTGGAAATGAGTTTCATACCCTGATTATGCATTGCTTCATTTTGCTTGGTATGCTCTTTGATAATTCACTGGGTGATACAAATCTAATATTTGGAGAAGAAAAATATTCACATTCATCTTCTCTACCAGATTCTTGGATACATTATATGTATTTTATGCATAATATGTATTTTATCCTCCTTTTTAGCATTGTTCATTAATTTATTGCCTCTATTTCCCTTTTCTGCCCAACTCTTCTGTTGTGAATTATGTGCCAATAGTACAATGCCTCTCTTTTTCCTTCTGACACTTCCTTTTCTCTTTCCAAAACCCTCCTGCCTATCCATTCTTCCTCCTTATCTGCTATCATGGATGATTGCTTTTAGCAAAGGTCTGACTTGTTGCAGATGACATTTAAAATTAGAGTGTATTTACAATGTAAATATAGGACCTCTGGTTGCCCACCCCTACTTAAGAGCCATAAGAAATGAAAATCCAACTTTTTCCTCCTTAATCACAACAAGAGGTCTCAAACAGCATTCCTGATAGAAAGAACGACCTGACAAGCTTTTTTTTTCTCTGAAAATGAAAGCAGCAACACAAAGGGATATGCCCACTGTCTCTCTTATACACAAGACATCTGTGTCTAGTTGTTGCCATGCCATCTTTCTTATGTGCTGCTCTATAGCCCCAGGTTCAGAAAACATTGTGTTAAAGACGTTCACTGCAAAGTGATTTGACAGCTTGCTTAGGCTAAATAATTTATGGATATTCCTGTAAATAATGTACTTTCTTACACAAATAGAATGCCATGCAACCAAAAGAAGGGAAGCCATCAGAGCTTATATTGTCTGCACTTCCAGTATCAATACTGATCCTTGTGTTTGTGACTATAAATAACCTTGAGAGCTTGATTTAAGCCAAAAAGCTGAAGTTAACTTTTCTTTCTTTCCTGTTCTCTTACAAGACTGGAAGACTTGAGGAAGACAAAGGATTGCATCTGCTATTTGCACACGGCCACTCACTGAATCTGATGTCCATGGTTTTAAAGTTCCATCTATTCAGGAACCTCTGTGCATATATTTTTAATGTATATGGACCTCAAGTAGACAAATTATATTCCTATTTTTCTGAATTCTTTCATCAGAGTCTACACTCTTGGGGAGGTCACATGTGTTTAGACTTTTGTGCAGATGAGCTCCAGGGGTGGGATAATGAGGTTTGGTGATTCATGATGTGCTTCCCTGCGAGCATCGTGCCTATAAATTATCATCAGCACGCTGCCTGCAGAGAAGCAGCCTTTGAAACAGATCTCTTTTCCTGCTTTTTTAACTGCAGCTGTGCCTTGTNTCAGCAGACATAGAACCGGTTCTATGTCTGCTGCTCTTCAGAGCTACTGGTTCTACAGAGGTGGACAGAACTGGTAGAAACCCACCCCTGATGGGCTCCCTTTTGGCACCCAACAAAGAGTTGGGTGCAAAAAGGGAATAAAGCCAATGTTCCTACCTATCACATACATTCACATGTACATTATGTTTGGGTATATATGTGATTATGAAGTCTATTTACACAGACATACATGCACATTATGTTTGGGTATATATGTGATTATGAAGTCTATTTACACAGACATGCATTCTATGTTAGCAAATACAACAGAAAATGCAGAAGAACATAACCAACTCTGATGGCAGGACTTTAATACTAAGATGAAAAATAGGACTCCAAGTTGGAGAGGCCAAAATATAATTTAGTGTCTATAGGCAAGATTGTGAAATCTATTTTTTTTCTTTCAATTCACTCACTAATAAAACTAATCCTTGAATCCTTGAATTAATTCAGCATTCACATTTGTTTACTCCACTGAGATTGATGGAAGATTATAAAGCAGAATTCTACAAAAGAAATATAATGAATAGACATCAATTTATCTCCACGAATGTATCTGAAATGTGGCTCCTTTTTAAATAAAGGTGAATGATTTTGTGTAGTGTCACAAATCTGGTGTTAAGGCTTGCTTAAAGATGACACTAATGTAAATATATATTTTATTTGTGCAATATTCCATACATAGAATTTATTACATGTTTCTTTTCTAACCACCAAGCAGAGGATGCTGTTGCTGGGATCCTTGTAGGCAAATTTGCCTTTGATACTGCCTGGCTGAAAAATATCACCAGCTCTGCTATTGTGCTGCCAAATCTCCAACAGCTGATGGATGGCACTTCAATCCAATGCTCTGTGCCACAACTGACCAGTGGCTATTCTACCACCAGCTCTCTAATCAGCCTTACTGTCAATTCTGGTTCCTGGCTTTCCACATACCTGAGCATACCTTCTTCTTAAATAATCTAGGAAACCACCCTGGACACTTTAGACATTGTGATCTTCCACCGCAATTATGAAGCTCTATAACACCAGCAAATGTTATCTGCTTGATCACTTTGTGATCCAGAGTTGGATCCAATTTAAATCAGTAGATGGTATTTTTTTATTTAAAAGGTAGAGGTTGAAGATAGTGGGAGGTCAAAGTTGATCATCTAATGCAAAGATTGATCACTAATTCTTGATAATGCAGAGGTTTATGTGCATATATTTTGTCCACAAAGAAACATGTTCTATCCATGCAAGGAGAATACACATGATAAAATAGAATAATTACTATTCCTCATCATGCTAAGAGTATTAGTTGGGAATTATTTTAGCCTTGAAACTATTAATAAATTAATAATTAGATAGATATCCTATGTTATGTACAAAATTCAAATCTTCCCAGAGAGAATCTCTTCCTGTCCTCTCTACTCTCTTTCTTTCTCTCTCCTTGCAGTTTTAGCTAATAATTTCAAGGGGACGTTAATCTGAATACATTCACTTGATTCATCTCTGCTATTTGATTTTCCTACCTTGTCCATCCAAATGTTAGAGGAGACAAAAAAATAAATAAATAACATACTGTCACAATGACCTTGGAAAAAAGAGAAACTTGACATGGATTTGCTAAACTTGTCTTTCCTCAACTAAAGAAACTGAGTGCAAACAAAAGCAAAGGGTTTCACATTTTAATCTCATTAGTATCATAGCTTCTTAACCTCAATATGCGACTTAATGATACTATTAATGACTGACATTTTTAAGAAAGTTTCACTAATTGTGTTCAATGTTAATTGGATTCTAGAACAACTATCAAATAAATTGGATGGGTTTGGATCCCCCTCCCCTATTCATTACATAAAACATTTGCAAAATTGAGCTGTTTTACTTGCCTCAATTTTATGTTGGTCAAGTAATTGATTGCTAATTGTTGTTGTTTTTTCATCATCTATCACTATTACTGTTAAGGGCAAGATCCATGCATGTGTCCAAATCTAGTGACATGGTCAAAGTCAGGTTTGCATAGAGATGATCAAAACTGAATCTTCAATTATGTGCTAATGTAAGTGCATTTACCATAGATTTCAGCCCCATCATTCTGATTTATATTGGTTGAGTATCTAACCCAGAATAAAACTGATGATCTGTCTTGTTCTTAATGGCCTTAGTTAATAATCTGGGGAAAATGAACTTTCCTTTTGACAGGCAGCACAATTGTCATCTCTGCATAAAGAGGCTTCCTGCATATAACAGTTCACAAATTATAGCTATGCTGAGTGTTTTTATCAGTAACAGTTCTACCCTAGCAATTTATGTTTGGCCAGGCAAAACCCATTTGGAATGGTGAAGCACTCTAACTCTCTGATAAGGTGCATTTGGATCTTCAGATGCTTCACATTATAAACAAAGAGAATGAATTATATGTTGTAAATAGGAACTCTGTTGGGCTTTGAATTGAAAATACATTCTTCAAAGTGCCTGTGTCTTTGAAAACTTTGCATACCATATATCTCTGGTGTCTACTTTTTTTCTTCTACATCAGGATGCAAAAACAAAATGTGTCTTTTTTGTTTTCAGATGGGTGGAGCTAAAGTGTCTGATTCCCTTGCATTTTGAGGTTTGGGGATTTAAGGACCAAAATGGTTGTCTTAAACTTTGCAGATACTTAAGTTCTGATTTCAACCTTTATAATTCCCCATTGCTTTCCCAAATGGGCCCTGGCCCTAACTCTTTTTTTATTTTTATTTTTATTTTTTTAACACTACACAAAGCCTAGTGCAGACAGCTTCCGAGGAAATGAAAATTATGCACTCCTGCTCTACGTAGTGAGAAAGAAGTAAGTGCTGGCAATAAGATATATCAATTTAGATACAGGTATCTTTCTTATTGGTTCTTTGCATGATAATGGGTCAGATATAATGCTTTCTCTGTGCCAAACCACTGATTTGTGAATGTACAGGGCTTAATTAATTTAATTATGCTAATCACAATATTGTAGCTCCTGCAGTATAAGATAAAAAGAACTGTGGCCATAAAGGATCAACTCTTTCCAAAAAGAAGGAACTGCTAAGCTGGCAAATTTTAGGGTGGCCATGTAGTCAAAGATGCTGAGCTGTCCAGCTGACAGCCTGGGTTCAAGACCTGAATGCCAAGCAATGAGGTGAGCTCCCATTCCTTGCCCCAGCTTCTGCCAACCTAGCAGTTTGAAAGCAATGAAAATGCAAATGCAAGTACATGAATAGGTACTGTTTTGGTGGGAAGGAAACAGTATTTCATGCATCTTTTTTTATAGTCATGCTATCCACATGACTACAGAAATATTTTTGGACAATGCTGGCTCCCTCCGCGAAGAAATGGAGATGAGCACTGCTCCCTATAATTGGATATGACTGGACAGGGGAAAACTTTATCTTTTTATTTGTATGTTTACAAAACAAACAAAAAAAGGAAAGATACCCAAATATAGGGTAAAAGAAGACATACATTTATATTAATTTAGAGCCCAAATTAAAAGCATTTTGTACACCTGATTATTCATTAGAACAGGTGCTTTCAACTGGGGGTGCGAGATGACATTCCAGGGCATGCAAAAACTTGAGTTTAGAAGTTTCAAAATTATAGTGTATATGTATAATTATCTGTATATAATTATTTATTTTATAAAAGGTGTGAGCATATATCAGAAGCATTCTAAGAGTGCAAGGTATAGAAAAGGTTGGGAATCCCTGCATTAGAAAGATGGAGATCTTTGTGTTAAATCTTCTGCTATGATCATTGGAAGAGACCAGAATATTTAGCATTGGTTGAAAGACTAGGACATCAAGCATGGTTATGCAGAGAAGCTCTGTGCTTTTGATGCTACACATGCTTCAAGAAAAATTTTGAGAAAATTTGAACCCAGATGTCATGTTACTCCAGCAGGGTGAACCAAGATGACAGCCATGGAAGATAGTGCTTAATGACCAGAGGGGAGAGGATGAGTAGCTGTATCCAAAGTGGTTAATAGGATTGGAAAGATTCCAGCCTCTCACCATGGCCATTATCAAAATACCAATAATCATGCTTACAGCAAGATTTCTGGTGGGAGAAAATGAAAAACATTACTTCAATATCTTAGCAGTTAACTATGAACATCACATCAATATACTGGGGATGAGGTGAAGCCAGATAATGTATCCTTCAGAGAGAAGGTAAGAGTAAGAAATGATGTCGACGCACAGGGAGCCAAATGCTTAACTAAAGATTCCTTATTTCTATTTAAATCTGTTCATAGTAATAAATTGATGTAGTTTAACTCGCTGTAAAAGTGACTGCAGAGATGATAAACAAGAAACGTTATGTTGACTGCACTGTATACCTAAAAGCAAAAAGTGAAGTCCGAAAGAAAACCTTAACAGTTCTTTCCTTGCAAATTGCTAAGTTTCCCTCCCCCTCCTCTCCCTAGCTGCTTATCTGAAGTGTCAGCTTTAGAATGTTAATCACTTTTCTGCCACTCACAGAAAAACCTTTACTCTAACAAAAGGGAGAAAAGATGAGAACATCCTTTCTACTCTCTCTAGCTCTCAAGCTCCACCGCCTGGTTTTGCACTACAATGGTACTCAATCCAAAGCTGCCTTTTCCAGCACAAGTTTGGCTCTTTTTCCCTCTGATGCTTCTTCTAAGTTTTCTCCTCATCTGCAGCAGGGATTCCAATTCCTTCCTTTTCTTCAACTTTGAATTGCCTCGGCTGCTGTTGCCAAGGCCACTGCTCTCCTTCTCAATTTTGTCTGGTTGTCCCTCTCACATGTATCACCTCCTGAAGATCCTGAAAGAACACCACCACCTCTTTTACTATCACTTCCTCCTCCTCCTCCTTCACCATCCTCTCTTCTCTTAAATATTTTGACATTCTTATATGCTAGTGTTGGAAGAAATGTCCATCTGGGTTCATTGAGGCTGTTTAGAAACATTGAGGCTGTTTAGAAAAATGGTTAATGGCCTGTCACATAGGCCGACGGATGCAAAAAGTATGTAAAAAGGACACAGCAGACGAGAAAATGTTCCA
>BHFT01056972.1:0-28589 GCA_004320025.1 Laticauda laticaudata
AGCGGATAACAACGGATGGAACATTTTTCTCGTCCGCTGTGTCCTTTTTACAAACGTTTTGCATCCATCGGACAGTGTGACAGGGCCTTTACACTAAGTTATTTGAGAAACAGTGGGGAACTGTATCTTATCTTTTCCTTCTCCAAGATCTATCACCACTTTTGGGGTAGAATTTTTGCCTGAAATGAATACCACCACTCTCATTGCTATATGGAAGGAGAATATCACTGTCGAAGGATTTATTGCTTCTCGAGCTATAGGCAAAGTACATTCTTTTAAGGTTTTAAATACTTGAAGCCATTGTAGACCTCATTTCAAAATCATGGTTACTTCATTTAAATGCACAGAGACACACATGATTTAAAAACAAAGTTGAACCTGAGAAATTAACTCTTGCTGCTCTGAAAAATATCCAGGTACAAACATTATCTTCTCAACAGAGGCCCAGATTTTTAGGGTATCATTGTAACAACTGTTGTAAGGAAACTGGCTGACAACAGGTGATGTACAGGCCTCTACTCCCATTTGTTTAACACCATCATAAATTTAAGTGGGCACTGAATAAATGATTGTTAAATGATTTTTAAATGTGAGTGTATATACACAGATAGGCCTCAACCTATTATGGAAATTATGAATACTGTTGACCAAGTGGGATTTACAACTGGTTTTGAAGTTGCAGCTGTCATGATGAGCTGAGGTTACATGATTGTCATTTCTGACCTTCCTTGTCCCTTTCCCACAAAGACAATGGAGAAAACAGAAAAAGTCACAAGTCACTCCCATAAGTTGCTACTGCTGCTTTTTCTCCAAAGAACCCCTCAATGGAATGATCTTATACTCTTTAGCACCCTACATCTGCTCAACAGAAAATGAAACTTAGGCAATGTTTCATTGGGCAAAATATTCTTTCCATTCTTGCTAATTTTCTTCTTCTTTTGTTAAAAAAGTGGATTTTCCTCTAGAAAGTACTTTCTGTATCTAATTGTTTCACTTGGCAAAATCTAAAATTAATAATGCTGATAGTTAATGGTTCCTTCCTTCCTTCCTTCCTTCCTTTCTTTTTTAAAAAGTTCTCATTAGGAATTACTTCATTTAGCAATTGTTCATGATGAAAAATTGTGAAGAAAAATATATTTATGACTATTCCTTGCATTTAGGACTTCTGGTGCTGGTTTTCAATGTGATCTCTAGACAATGGTTACTATACTGCTTCAAAATTTCTTCAGCAGTAACACCTATAATGGTGGTATTGGGGTGTATACTGACTCTTTATGTCTGCAACCCCATCACCCTTCCTCAAAATGTTTCAAGCTTAAGGATGCTGAGATACTCTTAGCTTCAATATGGGTGTGATCAACTTCACCAGAAAAGATCTGATCACACAATATTAGCATCTTTAGTAGAGATTAAAAAATAATCATGAGGGAAGAGCAAAGAAGAAGACCATCCTCCCTGGCTGTGGCTTAAACCAGTGGAGAAATCTTGAATTCAGCACTTTTCATTCTGCTGAAACATCACTTCTGGAATTCCCCATTGATGGTAGGATACCTCTGCTGCATACTGATCCCTATGAATAGAACTTTAAATTGTTAGTACTGCTTCATTATTTCCTTGATAACCGTATGTTTAAAATTTCAGCCAAAGGCTGTAATTAGAAGGAAAATAAATTGTGTTTCCTAGATCTATGCTTTGCTAAGCTAAAATTTTAGCATCTGTGGAGAGCATTAAATGTCTACTTATATACAATATAAATATATGCCAGATAATTTCACCTTCTGTTGCATGCTTGTTACTTGCATTTGAGACATTCAGGCAGAGAAATACAACAAGAAAGACAAGCAATAAACCTTCTTTTTGGCTGTTGCTGATCTATTTCCAGAAATTTAAGTTTTTTGTGACAATGCCAGTCTTGACCTCATATTCATAGCAGATATTCTTTCTGCTCATAATGAGCTGGCCAGTTTCAAACCCTGTTCTTCCATTCTACAGACAGCCGTTATTCTTCAGAGGGCTTTTGTTCTCACACGTTCTTCACAGCTTTTCCCCCCAACTTTCTTGTTATTGATTGCTGATCTCCTTCACCTCAGACATGGCCTCATCTTATTAGAAAAGGTGAAATTATGGTTGAAAATATTTTTTAGCTTGACATACATTAGTAACAATAAAAAATGCTTTCACACACAAAAACAAGTGAGTCCTATAGCGTCCATATTTAGGAGAGTATACACAAATATGCATGTGAAGTATATTGGTAAGAGATAAGGGGAGGAGAATTCAACAATATTTAAAAGAAAAAGTAACTCTAATACTTATGAAGATACTGGGCCTTGTACTACCCTGACAGGAGAATTATAAGTTCCTAGACATACTACTGGGAAATCTCTTTTTTTTTTCTCTTCAGACAGATTTCAATGGGTAAAAGATTCAAATAGGAATCTCCCAGTCTACACTGAAATTATACTTGTAACACCATGCAGTGTCAAGTGAAGGAATATGGAGACCCATACATATGATATAGTGTTAATCTTTCTGCTTCCCTTAAAATTAATTCAGTCTTTTCCTGAACATAAAACTCAATGTATACCTTACCATTATTCAAGTCAGTATAGAACATATCCAGATTAGCACTGTAATGCCCAGTGACTATTCTGACATATAGATTGCTATGATCTATTTCAGTAGGCATGTCCTGGCTAGGTCAATCAAGCTATCATTGTCCATATTGCTCTCCAATTTGGCCAATCACAAAATACATATGCAGCCTGTCCACAGGCCACTTTGTGTTGCATTTGAGCAATGTAAGGATTCTGAATCTGGCTTAAAAAACAAAATCAAACATCCATTTGGAAAAGACTGGAGGAGTCCTCTGAAATTTTTGAAGTTCTGGGGATGAATGTACACTGTTTCCCCATGAAGTGGTGACTTCTGCTGTTTGATCCTGTTTCTTCATAGCATTAAAGAGGTCAATATCTTTCAAGTCATTTCAGAAATATAATGGACATAGCCTTCCATCATTCAAAGATATCTGAAGGAAAGAGAGAGATTGTTGCAAGTTGATGATCACTGACATCAAACTGTGAAAGATGCCAAAAGAACAAGAATCCCAGAGCAATGAAAGAAAGGTTTCGTTGTCTTGCTAACAAAAACTGAAATCAGCAATCCACAGCAACTGTGGAACCAGTTCAAGAATGCAATGTCTGAAGATTTCCTCCAAATTGAAAGAACTATCAATGATCTAATATCATGATCAATAAGAGATCATCAACAAGCTCGACTATATTTCCAAGAAAAAGTGATAAATTAAGAAAAAAACCACTTGAAGAATATAACTTGCCAAGACCAATAAATTGTACAATTAATCAAAATGGTGGCAATCAGGAATTATTGCATAAGCAGAGGCAAACTGCAGGAATTTAAACTACATAAACCACCCTTTACTGAATAATGAGCAAAGATCAATAAATCACTATTTGTGTAAGTGCTTGCAAAGAAATATTTTTTCAGTCATTTTCAATGCTAAACCAGGAAGAATGGGAAAGACATTCGTATCAACCTGAACTTGACTAAAGTTAGGGGAGATGGAGATGTTGCTATTGCAGTGCTCTGGTATTTCAACAACATTGATGCCTGGTAGTAAAACAATGCATTCAGGAGACTGAAGAGCTTTGAAGTCATAGACCAGACTCTTTGTGATATACATGGCAAGAATAAGCCTTTGGGGGAATGTTAACCATTTGCTGTGTGATTTCCATCAGCTTCTACTAGCTATGAAAAGAGGGAATTATGCTAATATGGAGAAATCAAGCATCAAAAAAGCGTACTTATAGATTAGCTTTCTCAAGTTTCAGTTGAAGAAAAACATGTGATTGACTGAATGCTATTCTGAGTTCTTATTGAATGTTGGAATTCAGAAAAATCAAAATGATGAAAAAGAATGATCTGAAGATACTATTCTGCCGGAAGAATGGAAGAATGGATAGATTTCAGCTCCCCAACATCTGACAATTCTGTAGAACTATTTTCAGAACTCTATCTTGATTCCCCTCAATGAAATGATGAGAAAAAATGATTTACACATGCACTAGAAGCTTCCCTGGCATGATGAAATAGTATTATTCCTTCAGCATGGTCAGTGAAGTAATCAAACCTATTCATTTTCCAACAGAATCCTTTGAGTCAATTATATGGTTATTACAAACCACATAAACTGAAATTAAAGATAGGATCTTTCATCATTTTAATGAGGAACTTGAATCTTTCAAGATTTTGCAGTGGAATGTAAATGATTGAAGAACTCCTGAAAAATCTCCTTGAACAAAGATAAACATTGGTGCATTCAAAACTGGTACTGTCATGATTCCAAAAAATGCACTCAATTTATTGGGAGGTAAAAACGAAATGTCATTTCCCAAAACAGTCGTGCTTTGCTCTCACTATACATGAAATACAGGAACAAACCATGGATGGAACAAACCATGGAACAAACCGTGCTGATTTATCATATCAACATTCCAATGTGATCAACTGTATGTTGTTTTAAGCTGAAGAAAAACAAAATGTTAGAGTATTCTTAAAGAATAGCATATCAACCAGGTGATAGTAAAGAGTGTCCTTTGTTAAACAAAAAGCATTTATGTTTGCCTTGCTGTGAATCCTTCTTTAATAAAATCATGTTTTCTTTTTAATTTTAAAACTGAAACAATAACAATCTACTTGTAGATATTGTGTTTCCCTCTTTAGGTAAAGAAATATCACTAAAAGGATGACCCAATGGATCATGAATGATACAATATGTAAGTAAAATCTTCAGAACTCAGCTATATCAGGAAGTAATATGATTGAATGAGTGGATAGATTTTAAACATAAGTCTTTGGAATCCAGTTGAGTGTTTCTGAGCTCATCTGTGAAGAGGTTGATTGAGGAGGAAGAAAAGTATGGTTGATTGAGTACTTAGATGAATTAATTCCAGGAACGTAGGAAAATAAATTGCGAAGACTTGCAGAAGTAGAAGAGAGGCATGGAAAGTATTGCTCAAAGATTGCCTTCAAGATCAAGGAAGTGCTATTAACTATGCCACAAATGCAGCAGCTTTTTGGAAGGGGAAAAAAAAAACCCACAATCAGGTATTTGGACAGGGAAAGAAATGAAGGAGAACAGACAAATGTTTATTGGCTGCATGATATAAGAATTATCCAGAAGACCTATAATCATGATGTAATGTTGATATGTAACATTCTTCATAGAAGGATCTAACATTTCATTCATTCCTGTAGAGTCTACTTCTAGGTAGATGTATCTTTCAGGGTATCTGTTGTATGTTTCTGTTTTTTATTGTTCCAAACTTTTTAATAGTGTACACTGCCCAAATTATTATCAGAATTGGGTGGACTTACAAATCTGACAACTTTTCAGCTTTGTGTAACCTACAAAACCCAATATTCCTCTAAAGAGATTCAGCGACAGTTGATCTGATTGACTATCTTTGTTGCTTTGGATTTTAGCCCATTTTAAAGATATCGTGTTGGAGAAGACTCTTGCAAGTCCCTTGGACTGCAAGCTAATCAAATTGGTCAGTCCTAAAGATCAACCCTGACTGCTCTTTAGAAGGCCAGATCCTGAAGAATGAAACTCAAATACTTTGGCCACCTAATGAGAAGGAAAGACTCGCTGGAGAAGAGCCTAATGCTGGGAACAATTGAGGGCAAACGAAGAATGGGATGACAGAGAATGAGGTGGCTGAATGGAGTCACTGAAGCAGTCGGTGATAGCTTAAATGAACTCCAGGGGATGGTAGTGGACAGGAAGGCCTGGAAGAATGTTGTCCATGGGGTCATGGGTGGGACACAATTTCATGACTAACAACAACAACAACAAAGATATGTTTATTTCTACATTGGTTTAGAGATTTCTATTATTTTAGTGTTATGCCCTGCTTTCTGTGTTGTCCATTCCCCAATGTCTTTTAAGGTCAGGGTGGCTTATAAATCCTGAAAAATAATATGATCTTATATTTTGCATCGGATATATACAGAACTGTGCATACTCACAATGTAGTTTTTATTTATGTTGTTTATTGGTTATATTGTTTTACAGATCTCTTAGATATTGAAAAAAAACTTGTGAAGTTTCATGTTGTACTGTAAATCATCATCTTTATATACTGTATTTTGCTAGATCAGGACTGCAGGTATACATATGATAATGAATAAACAAAAATATAGCTTGCAGAGTTATTTGAACTTATGTATACTGCTTTAGCTTTTTTTTAAAAAAAGACAACTGCTTATTTAAAGCGGATTGAATCTTTTGATAGGTAATGATCACACTAAACATTGGAGATGCTTGTAAACCTCAGTTGTTGGGGAAAGGAAACAGATTTGAGGAGTGGGTTTTTATCCTTATTTTCTTAAATATTAAATATAAGCTTTTGTATGTATGTGCTTAGATTTACAGCATGGTTTAGGTTTGGTTTTGGTTTAGTGGATTGGATCTGATTGTGTTGGATTTACATAGTAACCCATTTCTCATAAATGACTCTATATGGTCAAGGAAATTGCTTTTCTACCCTATTTTAAGCCCTCACATTACAATTTATTTATATAAATATGTTTGTGTTAATTATTATTGGTTGGTTTTTAATCTTGGCTGTTGTATGTTATTTATTATTTTATTGTAATGTTTTAATCTTGTTTTTTATTCATAGTTAGCCACTCAAAGTTATATATTTGAGATGGGTGGCCATATAGATTGAATGAGCGAGTGAGTGAATGAATGAATGAATGAATGCATACCATCAATAAACAAGTGATCACAGATGAATGAGGAAAAAAGAAGCTGATGCTGCAAAATTTTAATAACTAAGAAGAGGACAAAAAAGATGAACTGAGAATGAAAAGAGACATAATTAGCAAAGAATGAATCTTCATCACTAGAATATATCTTAACAGGGAGAAAATATATATTCCATGACCTCTTTTATTTTCCTTTCCTCTAAAAATCATGGAGCCAGATGAAGGAAGGAAGACAGATTTTCACTTAGTCTAGCTTCATCTATGTTGGTTGTACTTGCACATTCCCAAGATGTCCTTTCTAATGCAGTCTCATTGCTCAGCTCCATCATCTTACGCAGGTCAGAAAAAGAAGGTCTAAAGTCTGTTGCAGTTAATTTTCTGTTGCGCATAATTAAGTTACAAAATCATGGCTACAATCTACAAGCATAAAATATACTCCTCAATGGAAGTCAGAAGAGAGTAATGGAGATTCAAGAAACCAAAGGGCTCAACAGGGAATTCAAATAGGTTTTCTGCAGTTGCAGTATGGAGATATTTTAAGTACTTTTTAATTTCTTAATGTTTGATTTGAATGTCTAGCCATTTGACAAGTGGAAAATATGAAGTTTGAACTGATTTCCAAGTACAAGCAATGGCCACTTATCATTTGTCAAGGTCAGGAACACATTTTATCATCTTCTACATATCCCCATACTGGCAGGAAGCCAGCCTGTGCTCACTGGAAGCAGTACTTTGCAACTTGTATTAGGAGAAGCAGTACTGTATTTTTGCCTGCTGAACTTCATTTCATTATAAACAAATGCTTCTCTTTCAGTTGGCTAGTGTGCACTTTGATAGGAATGCTCCTACTCCTCTGGTCAGTGCTTTCTAGAGCAATTTGGCTCTTGGGTGAAATTGACATGAATTGTACCAGTTTCCCATTCAAGCCAAATGTATAGGAAGAATGTTAAAATGGTTTACTGTTGTTGTTTTTGTGGTTGTTACATGGACTAGATGCAGCAAATGGGAAGATTCAAGTATAACTGGAAGTTAACAGAGAAAAGCTCATACAAAATGGCTATTGGTGAACCTCTTTGTCCTCAACTACCCACTGACAGAAAGGAATTGGTGCTTCTTTTCACAGCATCAGTGGGAGGAAGGGGGGAAATCCATTAATCAAAGGCATGACAATTTTTTTCTGAAGAGCATACTGAGAATATGAACCATCAGCACAGTCAGAGTGGAGAAAGTGGTTGAAATGCATAAAGGGATTTCTTCAACTGGTTTCATTTCTAGTTTTATAAACAAGGCACAACAGCTTGTGGCTGAAATACAGAAAACCCTTTAGCTTCTCTCTCTCTCTCTCTCTCTCTCTCTCTTTCTCTCTCTCTCTCTCTCTCTCTTTCTCATTAAAGCAGCATCCCCAGGTGAAGATGAGGAAGTGAGGATTTTGAGGGAAGCAATACCAAATTAGAGAGACAGCTCTGCATGAGCAGAGGTGAGGACTACCATGGTGCTCTGACCTAGGTGTTTTGTTCGGAAAAACACGAGGTAGACCGGGTTCCAATAACAAAGTCTTTATTCTCTATTTGTCAGTGAATGGAACAACCTTGGCTGAAACCGCGGCAGCCTTTTATTCAGGCTAGCCTGCTAGCTGCCAGCTTGCAGCAATGGGCAGCTGTTGATTTTGGCGCCTTTTTTCAAACGTGATTTGGATGGTTCTAGTGCAAACCAAAATCCAAGCTTACATTATTTAACCAATCAGGTTTGCATATTTTGGATAACCCAATTACATATAGAACAACCCCTCCCCCTTAGTTCAGTCCTACGTGGTGACGTAGGTCGCGCAGGTAGGCGGGGCTTCTCCGTGACTCGACTGGACTTGCACGTTCATTTTTGGTGGAGACTTCGACGGTTCGGATGGAGCTGCTGGTGTCGTCCGTACCTTCTCTCTGGAACCACTTGGAAGGATGAGTTCAGCCAGGTTACTTGCCGCCTGAGTTTCTTAGGCCGTGGTTTTTGCCGCTCCCTCCCATTTTCCTCCGGGCAGGTCGAGCTGGCCTGGCCTTCCCCTTCGAGGCTCTTCGCGGCAAGTTCTCTTCAAACAGAGAGTTTATTCATTTGCTTTTTTGTTGTGTTAAACTCTTCGGGTTTTGTTTGGTAATGTTCTTTATTTATTTCTCGCCTTTCCCCCCACCTTGGATCTGCCGTTCGTCTGTTTTTCAATGTGAGGTGTATGTCAGTATTTCGTTCTATGTTAACGGAACGGAGCTGTGTCTATGTGCCGCTTCCCATTCCTGCCGTCGTGTCACATTGTTTAACCGGTAGAGATTTGGGGCTGTTATTTGCTGATTTGTCCTGGTAGCAGACCAGGCGTCCCGTTAAAGTTTTAGCGGTAAACAAAATTGCCTATTTTCAAAAGTGTTTTCCGAATCGTGTACGCGATGGATGTGGTAGTCTGGAGGGGGGTGTTGCTCTTTAAGGCATAAAATTTGGGTGCAACGTATCAAGGGTCGCGCTGTCCGAGTATCTTAATTTCCTCCCCATGAGTAATTCTAGCTGGGGATTTGTTGGTCATGGACTGGGGCGTTATGTGTTGGAGTTGAGCAATCGGTTTATTTTCTGTGTTGGATAATCTCCGGTGTCCATTCTTCTAACCCTCTTTGGTAAACGGACCATTCTCTCAGCCTGCGTTTGCAGCCGGGTGAGCCGGCGCCGGTGGGCATGTCTTATACCTGAGGCTAGGTATGTTGTTTATCGAATTGTAGGCTGGTCTCGTGAGTCTCTCCGTAGACCGTGAGTGCGGGTGGCAAAAAATAGATTGTCTTACGTGTTTATATTATATTTCCTTTGTTGTACAGGAATGATGGCATGATTTTTACTTCTAACCAATTAGAAAGGCCTTGCATCGCTCACAATGACAATCAGAATGTATGCCCTTGCGTAGACCCGTGAAGTCAATGTGGATTCTTGGACCACGGGCCTCGCGGGGTTTCCAGTCTCTAATGGGTGCCATTTAGGCTTGGACGGTCCTAATTCCCTGATATTTGTTGCAACGAGGCTTACCCAAGTCATTCTTGTTCCTATCAATACTGGCCACGCAAAAACATAACTTCTAGCAAGGCTTTTCATTTTTTACAATCCCCGGGTCCCTTCGTGTAACATTCTAAAAAGTACCTGGGTTGTAGTTCGTTACAGGAATGACTACCCGATCACCACAGTAAACACCCCTTTTGAATGAAAGTTCAGTCTGGTCTGGTCCCGGAAGGTTTAAAGGGTTAGTTTTTGTTTTCGGCCAGCCGTTACCTACCAGACTAGAACGCGGCGGTCAATGACTCTTTCGCAGTGGGCCTCTGGCGACATCATAAGCTGATATGGGTAGACGGTGCAATCTCAATTTGTAATGTTGTCCATCACTGGTGCCGGGTCTTCCACGGTGCTGTAAAGGTGCTCTGTCAAAGCGTCCGCATGGGAAATGTGTTTTCCACTTGGCGATGTGTCAGAGTGTAGGAATAGGCTGCTAGGTAACCTGACCATCTATCATTTTTGGAGAAAGGATATTTGCGTATGGTTTGTTCACCGTCCAAAATTCGCCATGCGGTTTGTGGTCGTTAACTTGAAAGTCCGGCGCCGTATAGAGGTACTCATGAAAGCGTTTCACTCCACGACAATTGCTAAGGAGCTCTCTGTCGAGTGGCCTGTAAATTTTCTCGGTTTTAGACCATGGTGCCTTAGAGTCAATATGCAACGGTAGCCTTATCTCTGCATCAGGCAGTTGGTGGCTCGTGTATGGCACCTGTAGACTCTGTAATGGCGAAGCGTCGCAGGTCACCCTCAATGGTAGTGATGCGTGCAAATTGAATGAGAACGTAGTTTGTTTTGATGTTAGCAATATTGTTTAATATTTTTGGGAAAGGAATCTTCTCTGCTATAAGCCCCAAGTCCAAATATGCTTTCTTGTCCAATAGACGGCTGTAATGGTTCTGCTATTGGTGGCTTTATTTGGCAGGGACATACATTATAAAAAATTATCAGTCCAAAAAATGCTTGAAGTTCGGTTTTGTTCCTTGGTTCTGGCGTTCCTTATAGCTTTAATTTTCTTGTCTTGTAAGGGTGTTCACCCTCTCCGTCTATTAGATACCCAGGAATTCGACACTATTTCTTTAGGCAGCACTTTTCTTTTTTTACTTTGAGCCAGAATCTCTAAATTTAGTGGGGTACTTTTTTTAAGTCTGTCTTGTGAGTTTGCACGTTTCATCTCTGGCTGAGATTAGGACGTGTCGACAATATTGGTACGACTCCTTGTATGCCATTTAGGAGGCGCTCCTTAGCGTCTGGAAATATTTCCTGTTGCTATCATCTCCACTCCACAATTGGCAGTCTGTGGTACACTTATAAGCGCCTTCATGGGTAACTATCCAGTCTGTGCTTCAGCTGGTCTCTGGGTCCACTTGGAGTGTTGATCAAGCTTGCGCTAGGTCGGAGTTCAGCAAATTTTTTTTTCCTTTTCCCAGGAGTGTAGTAATACTGTTGGACTACTGGCATCCGGGTATGCGCTACTGTTGAATGCGTGGTCAGGGTAGCTATAGTCACCCAGATTCTAATGGCCGTCTTGGTGTTAAAGGTTGTGGAGCTATAGGCGTCCCATATTGCTGGATGGGTCCACAGTTCTAATACCCCTTGGGCTAGTATATGTGCTAAGCTGATTCCTCTATCTTTGCCTTTAGTGCAAAAGGAACTCGCCTGGCCTTTCAGTCTCCGCGGTTTGTTATTTGGGGGTATTCTCAGACTGAAAAGGAGATTAGGATTTCCCGATACTTGCCCAAGTGTCTCATCGAACACGTCGTGGAATTCCTGAATGAGAGTCTTCTTCCCAGTCCAGTTGTAGTTACTCGCGTATCTATTTCCGGTCCTCCGATGCCCCAATGGTGCGAAACATTCGATACCCTAGACAGGGGCTTTCGTGGTCTCGGTCAGATGCGCTCGTCGGGCGCCCGGCTCGCACTATGGTCCAGTGGTAAACACTTTACATACTGTTTGTATGTGACTCTGAAACTGTCCCATGCCGACTACAGGGATTTGGTTATTCCCTGGTAGTCTGTGAGGGTTAGTTGCTGTTTCTGCAAGTTTCCTTGGATTTGATATCCTGGGACTAGCTGTTTTATGAGTGTACCCAAAGATACGCATTGAGAAGAGGAAAGATCCCAAGTTCCACTTACATTTTGCAAGGTTTTCTGTTCAATATTTACTGTTACTTTAAACTTTCTTCCCGCTTTTCATCTGAGCGCTTTTCTATAGTGACATTTGAGATGGTGGTATTAGCTTCGCTTTTCTTGTTGTGCCACTTTCTCTACTAGTTCGCTTTTGGCTCAAGTTTTGTGTTAGGGGGCAAATTTCTGCGTCTCTGTGGCTGTAGTTTTTTTTTATTCCTGGCAGAACTGTCGTAATATGCCCTCAGTTTCTTGCAATGTCTGCAGATGGCATCGCAGGAATCTGCATATCGGCCTCGGGGATTCTGTTCCTTCCGCAGCCCCAGACAATTCCGCGCAATTCTCTTCTTTCGCGCTCGTTTCTCTGTTCACGAATAAACGGTGGATCGTCGTCCTTCTCATTCGCTCGACTCGGGTGTTTTGCCATACTCCTCAATTAAGTAGGGTGGTGTGGGTGGGTACTGTTTTGTTTGTCTTGGTTGGGTTTGTTTTCTTCGCGTGTGGTTCATCTTCTCATTTGTCGGGCCAATTTTTTCGTGGCTCAAGCGGCTATTGGCTTCCGTGATTGGCTTCGGTTACTGTTCTATATTGGTCTTGTTGAGTAATTATTCTCTCTGTGTGGTCAATGCTCCAAACCCAACACTACGCGCATTCCCTCATTGCTTCGTCGAATGTTCAGAGATCGCACTCACCCCCTATTTGTCTAAGGGCAGCAACGAAATCGCGCGACGCGTCTTCTCCTTCTTCTCTTGGTCTCTGCGGTAAAAATTCAGTTCGCTTATTAAATCGACACCAAACGTCTTTCTGGGGGCGTAGCTGGGGCTTTCAGGATTCAATTGTAAGTTCTGGGCCACGTCTAGTTGTTTGACATCCTCGGTGGCTTTGCCAGCAAGGCCATTTGCCTATCTTTGAAAAGCGTAAGGTTCCACAGTGTGTTAATTATCAACAACAGCCTCTTAGCTAGTCGTACCGATGCGCCTTTTCCTCTCATTACTTCTCAAATTACTTGTTAGGAAACGGTCTGCATAGGCAATTCCCAATCTTCATTCGTTGGATTGAAGGGTTGCGGGCGGTGCGTTGTTTCCTAAGGCATTTTCTTCGCCGATCTTATTCTTCTCACCTGCTGCAGGTTTCACGTTCAAGTAGGCCGATCCCATCCTCGTCGCCAGTGTTTTGTATCGGGAAAAACACGAGGATAGACCGGGTTCCATAAACAAAAGGTCTTTATTCCTCTACTTAGTTCAGTGAACAGAACAACCTTGGCTGAAACCGCGGCAAGCCTTTATTCCAGGCTAGCCTGCCGCTTGCAGCCAATGGCAGACCTGTTTGATTTTGCCTGCCTTTTTCAGTTGATGTTGGATTGGTTCCTTTCCTAGTGAACCAATCCAATGCTTACATTATTTAACCAATCAGGTTTGCATATTTTGGAATAACCCAATTTACATAGAGAACACTAGGTTTCTCCAAAAAGCACTAAGCATACTCTTTGTCCCAGCAAAACCCCTTTTGTTAAGCAAAGGTGAATTTCTTGCATTCACATTCAGCCAAAAGCCTGGCAAACAGTCTTTCAAGGGTGTAATTAAAAGCACAGACCCTATCTTGCTCAGAGAGCTGCCAAGTAAATATTTTTAAATGCAGTGCTGACAAGGAAGGACTCAGCACAGAGTCTCTGAGATGTACAGACAGATCTTCACACTGCTGCAACAAATGAATTGTTTCCTGCAAAAGCCCCCTTCCCTTTTGCTCCTCGTTTAATCCCTATGGGGGGGGGGGCATTCACCATCCACCTATGGCTTTACTCCCACGTTGACACTTAGTTTGTAATTGTTCTTTTCTTTGGGCAGTTCTGCGCATGTGCAGGCTGGGAATCAGCTCCAGCTGCTCCCTTGCCTCACTGCTGTCAACTCCAAAGGAAGTTGATAACTGTCAAACTGCCCTGGCCTCATCTCTGCCTATGATGCAGAGCCCTTGTCTCAGCCTTTCTCAGCCTCCAAGATTGGCCCACGTTCCTCTCCAACTTCCTCACCATCTGACTCTGCTGCCAACTTCACTAGCTACTGGTGGGCCATAAGAAGTGGAATGAGGAGCTGGTAAATGGAACAACACCTTGGAATTCTTCTCTAGAATAAGGAAAAAAACCAAGATTGTCCACAAGAACACCATGTAGTGGCTATCCATGAGGAAACCATAAGGTGGCTAGCTCTGGCAGATTTTAGAGCACTGTGAGCCAAGGAATTGCCAACTTTCCCAAGCCATGGTTTGCATACTTTCTCAGTCACTTCTGAAAATTGCTTGTTAACAGCTTTTGGGATATTGAGAACCTTTGCAAAGGCAAGTTTTATTACACCAGATAAATTTCTTCCTATCCTTGAAAAAAGAAGTTTCATGCAAGTTTAAGAAGCTTACAAAGTTTTTTTAAAAAAATAAACAGCAAAAATATCATTAGAACAATGATTTTGGAAAGTTATAAATGGATTAAGGGACCAGAAGGATCTTAGATAATATTTCAAAATTAATTACAAGTATTCTTTCTGTGGGTTGCTTAAAAATTTATTTTAGACATCTGTGAAGATTTTGAAACTAACAGTGAGATATCTTCCCATGGGAAAGTGTTGTTGACCAGAAAGAAAATGTGATAAGAAGGTTGGACACTAGAGACAACCAGAAAGATTATAATTAAAGGAGAAGGGAACCATTAATACAGATTGAAGCAAAAAATATCTGACTTTCGAAGAATTCGGAGATATTTGAGGTCAATACACTCAGAAATTAGTCTTAAAATTGCTGTTATAAAAATGGATTTTAAAAAAGTTATAGAAGAGGAACATATTTTACTGGACAAAGCAGGCTGTTTATATTTACATACACATACACATGTAAAGCAGGCTTCCCCAATCCCCAGGCCATGGACTGGTACTAGTCCATGGCCTGTTAGGAACTATTCCATGAAAGTGAGCGAAGCTTCATCTGTGCATGCACAGGATAATTGGTGCACAAAACCATCCCTCCCACAATCCATTAAAAACATTTTTGAATCCCTGTTACCAAAAAGATTTGGGACCACTATCTTAAAGAACATTTTTTGTATTAGTAGAAGTAAATGATAAGACTTTAAAGATTTGATAAGGCAAGACAAGACAAAGAAAGTAGGGTTTGTTTGCTATATGGCTAGAGAAATTGACAAATTACTATGTTCAAAGTAAAGTAAAAGAAGATAAAACTGATTTATTTGATTAAGTTTAACATATATGTTGTTATTCCTAATAACTCTTAATGGACTTTTGCTGATTAGGACTGAATTAAGTCATTCCTTTAATATTTATATATCTTTTTATGTATTATCTTTTTGCTTTTTATATTTTTCTTAGTTTATATTAATTTTTTATCTTTAGAATTGTAAACCTCAATAAAAATTATTATTAGAACATAGAATAAGAAAAGGAATGGATTGAAAAAAGAGCTGATAGCTTTCAACATCTTATTCCTTACTCCTTCTGTTCCAAATACTTGTTTTGCACAAGTAAATTTGGGTTTTGATCTGAGAAAATTATAATATCTAGGACCAGTGCCCAAATCCAGGTACAAGTCAGAGAAATATGTTCTATGACAGATGGAATATGATAATTGGTTGTTCCAAAATGACATGAAGACATAAGAAACATATGAATATTCTGTACTCAGCTTTATGTGATAAATTCTGCAGGAAGAGAAAAACAATGAACATGACTGTTATAAAATGGGTCTGATTTGCATCAGACAAAAATCTAAGATATTTTTCCCCTTTGGGTTTCTTTCTCCCTCCCCCCACTTTTTGGCAGATCTTCGTTTAACATGAAATTTGAAGAACTATTTAACAGGCAGCAGGGAAGGCCTCTGAATTATAGAACAATTTGGCTGATGTACAACTGCAATACTGGCACAAAGAAAACTTTTTTTAAAGAGAGAATTTTTCTTCATGTAATCTTCTTAAATAAAAATGATATTGCTTCTGCCTGTGTTAATTTAATGGTTAATTTAATCTTCAATATGCAGAGCATTGCAGTGCTATAGATCAAAAATAAATTCTCAGGCTGACTGCAGGTTTCTTTTCAACAATAATACTTTCCCCACATATTTTGAAATTACCAGGATGTTTGCATGCCATATGCCACTACCCAACTAAACATTTTAAAGGTTTTTAAAAGCTTATATTGTATTGATTCTGAATCCAGAGAACATAGAGGACTTAAGCTTATCAAAACTTTCAAATCAACATATACACCATCCGGATCTACAGATATATGTAAATAATGTTTCCAGGATTAATCAAAGAATCTAAAGAGCCAGTTGTAGCAAGGAGAATAAGATAGATTCTAGAATGGAGCACCTTCTCAGAAGACCCTTAGGGACTCTCTTTGTGATTCCCAAGCATTTAAGGACAAATCTATATTTGCCGTCCTGCTTATCTGGATCCTCTGAATCAACCTTGAAAATGAAATGAAAATGGAGCATCAGGTTAAAATACATATAACATAATAAATCAATAATATGTCCCACATATAGCCTCATCTGCACAATCACCCTGTCTTCCATCTTCCCTTCCTTCCTCCATCCCAACCTACAAGGAACTAACCAGGCTGAGCACAAGGAGGGGTCAAGTGCACCATTAGTCATGAGTCCCTGTGTGCCCATAAGAGATCTAAGTCCAGCCACTTTAAATGCCTTTCTTATCTCCTGAGTATTTCCTTTGATTGGGCAGATTTTTTTTTCAAAAATTTTTATTTGTTTTATCTATTTCAATCAAACAGAGTGTTGTCTGGGTACAATTATATTTTGGAAATCATAATCAAGATGTTTATAATAATATCCATCAAAATATTAATTCCATAATATTATATTACTTGTCTATTTTAACAAATCTCCTTTATAACATTAGTCCTTTTTGTATCCCCATATTTCTAACTTCTGTTTTTATTATCTAACCATTGGTAAAATAAGTCCCATGTCAAGAAGTATTTAGCTCCTTCTTTTTCCTTAATTGTAAGCATTAATCTGTCCATTTCTGCATATTCTAATATTTTTTAATTACACTCTCTTCTGTTGGATCTCTTCACTTTTCCATTGTTATGCAAGTACAAATCTGGCTGCAGTTAGTACATGTAAGATCAAATATATATTCCTTTTGTCATATTTTTTCCAGTAGGATGCCCAACAAAAATATTTCTGGTTTCAAATCTATCTGCTGCTTTATCATTTTTTCCAACCAAGTATGTACTTTTGTCTTATATTTTTTTGCTTTTGGGCAAGTCCACCACATATGATAATATGAACTAGGTGTCTAGTTACACTTCCAACATTTAGTGGACCTGTCTTTAAACATATTTTCCAGTCTTGTTGGTGAAAAATGCCATAAAACATTTTATACAAATTTTCTTTATATGCAGTTGACATAATTAATTTAACATTTCTATCCACCAATTTCTGCCATTTATCCAATTCTATTGTATATCCAAAGTTTTTAGCCCAAGCTATCATTGTGTCCTTTACTTGCTTGCTTTCCAATTTGATGCTTAGTAAATAGTTATATATTTTCTTTTATTCATTTTTCATCCATCCCAATTAATATCTGGCCCAATTCTGTTAATTCTTTATTAAAACCATACATTTTAGCATCTTTCTCATATCAAGATTGTATCTGCACTTGTGACCGCCATGTTATATCGATCCCGTGACTACTCAGTTCTTGCTTAGTTTTTAATTCCTCTTTTTTATTCAAAATATCTTTATATATTATAATTTTCCATATTGAAAACATTAGGATGTATCAATGCTTCCATTGTGGAAAGCCAGACTAGTATTTTCAAATAATGTTGTTTCTGGACTCCTTGTGATCTACACAGTGTCCTCTCTATCTTCATCACCTCTCCAAGGTGATTTAAATCCCAGAAAACTCTCTAGCAGGTAGAATTTGGCAAACTTCCACAGAGCTCCATGGAAGTGCACCATATCACCATGATGTCAGTTCCTCCTCTGGTTGGTTGGATTTTTGTAGAGTGCTTAAAACTTGCAACAAATATTTATATTCATTTGAACTGCCTGAAACTCCTGATTTCCCAGGGCTTGACAACATCTATTTTAAATCCCACATATGTCTAGTCAGACCATTGCATCTGATGAAGGAACCTCTAACTCACTAAATTGTAACTGTTCTTGATAAAAAGTGTGCATCTGAAGTTATCTTTCTGATTTAGGACTACCGTAAACTAACGTAGCTCTCCTTTTATAGTGTATGACCTGGATGACTGAGAATTTTCATAGACATTTGAATAATTGAAAAACAGTGGCCGTACATATATACCATTCTAGTGTCAGCTAGCAAATGTGTCAGATCCGGGTATCTATCATTTTTCAGTGGAAGAAGAAAAGGGGGAGGGGGGAGGCTGATAAAGTAATCCTTTCTTGATGTAATCTGAACATATTTAATCTTATATCGAATTTGTATAATCCACACATGATACAATGGAGGGAGAAAAGCCAGACGGCCAGAACCTATTACTTCTGAGAGGCACAGCCAGGAGATGAGAAGATCATAAAAATTCCACAGCGAGATGTGTCCTGGGAATCTCTGGAAAAGTTCATTCTAAAAAAGGGGTGGGGGAAATTAGGTATGCTCTGGGAAACTGTGAAAAAGATCGTTCCTTACAAAAGGGGTGGGGAGGAATTAACATACTGGCTTTTGTTTCACTAAATACACATCGCGATAAGGGGAGGGGTTCTAAACTCCCCTATGTATCCCTGTATGTCTCAGAGACCTCAGATGCTGCTTTGAACGCCTACATGAATTGTCTCATCTCAATAAAAGATTCTTTTTTGATACGTTTTGATACATTTTCAGAAGTTCATTCTAGTTGAGTGAATGGGAAAAGTTCTGGAGCCTGACATAATGTTGTATAAGATTTACCTGTATAATTTTCTGCTTAGAAATGGTATGAACTGTGATACCAAAAAGGGATACCATCTTACAGACAGCTACATATACTGGCTTACTGAAGTGGAAGTTTTCAGTTAAACTATCTACAAAATGGAATTAGGATTACTTTAATTTGGCTATAAAAGAAAAAGTAGCATTTAATAAACAAGAAACAAGTATTTATTCCACTTTTGTGAAAATGTTTGAAATAAAATTACATCACTTTGGGAATACAAATACTTTTCCTATTCTATTCCAATTCTTTCAGCATTTCCTCCATTCTCGATACTCATCTGTAAACCCTTTATTTCTTGATCTGTAATAAACAAGTGAAATGGATATTTGCAATTCAGGACAAATCATGTTAGGTTGGATGGGTGGAACTAATTGTATCTACTGATTTTAATTTTCTGCATTTCTATCTTGAAGAAAAGAAATTAAGGCAGATAATAACAATGTAACATTTCTGCAATCCAATGTATACCATGAAATTATTTTATTTAATTACATAATGATTAATATAAACAATAGGCAAGCATTTTGCAGAAATTAATATCAGCAAATATTCTTTAAAAATCATAATTGTATACTTTATAACACAAAACTGACCCAGTAATAATAACCCCTTGTTATTATTGGTTTGACTTTCTTAAATGCATGTGGGAAATTTGCAATAATTCTAACAATACTACTGAACAATTTTAATATTTTCTGTGTCAAATGCATATTTATATTTTATAAATTTCAAGTGATGCCTTATTACAAAAGGAAATATACTTAATTCATATGCCCTACTTTCATTATAAAATTAGCTCTACAACCTTTAGATGAATTTATTCTTTATCTCAATTTTCCAAATCAAAACAAACTGAAACTAATTGTAACTTGTGATATGCCTAGCTTAGTGGAACAAGATTAAAACCAGTGCATGGGCAACCAGGTTCACATGTGAAGATTTCAGTTAGATGATTTATAGCTCAAGCCTATATACAGGAATTTGTTGAGACTAACTGTTCGTACCTAGGTAGGTGTGATGACCCAGGGTGGGATACAAAAGCAACAAAGTCAGAAAAACAGGTGAAGTCCCTTTAATTCTTTCAACTTGGCTTTGAAGGTCCAATTATCAATGACTGGAGAAAAAACTCCCACACAAACAGTTGCAAAAAGGAAGAATTTCTGTTCAAACTCAAAATACATATAAATTATAAATAGAAAAAAAAAACCAACACAAACCACACTGAAGAATTAATGAGACAAGGCAGGATAAGGGCTTGAAGACATCCACAAATATCAAAATACACACACTGTGAATGATGCCATAACTCAGCTAAGAACTGATAGCCTAGAAATATTTTCACGCTTTGCTCCCAGCACTGGCCCATGCACAGTTTGTCCTTTCAAACAGTCCTCACAGCTGCAGCCCATGAAGAAGATCAAGGCCCTTTCCTCCCCCGTAGATCATGCCATTCACGTTTCTCCCTTATCTGGTCCTTCCTGTGTGTCCTAGGATGAAGACGGGATGGGCCTGGGTCTTCCTCTGAATGCCCAGCTCGTCTGTGCCCTTCCCCAGTTTCCTCCACAACCTCCGGATCCACATTCCCGCTCCCTGTTGGCTGTTCCTCCTCTCCCTCAGAGTCAGATTCTAACAGGGACATGAAAGTAGGACTGGATAAGGTTCAATAGCATTCGAGAAGGGTATGGGCTTTACACATGTGCCCATGTATGGATTCCAGACTAATTCCCCACTTGATTCTTCCCCCAATTCTACCAGTCTCTCTCTAACACCTGGTTAGCATTTGATTACAGTCTGTCACAGCATTTCTCAACATTGACAATTTTAAGCTTTGTGGACTTCAGCTTTCAGAATTCCCCAGTCAGCTATTTCTACCAGAAAGCACTCCATCAATACACCAGAACACCATGCTAGACTAGGAACCTAAATAAAATAAAATAAATAGCAAATGTCTTTCATAGTTTTGTTATGAAAATTCCATGGATTTGTCTGTAAGCTCACAAACAATAAAGCCCATTTCAAGGGCGATTCATTGTTGAACAAACAGATGGGGGAGGAATGGCATTTAAGCTTGATCCTATAATTTTCCTAATCTTTATATTTGTAATTATTTTTGATAGAATAATTGTACATGGGTGAAACTTCTGAAAAAAACATGCATGTAACAGAATTGTGTTATATGTGTTCTAAAAAAATAAAGATTACACACAGTTAACTTTTTTATAACATTTCCAGTTTCTTTTTTTCCCCATAGTTCAAAAGCCCAGAAACATTAAGATATTGCCCATAGGGTAAATATTTTGGCATGTGTCCATAATCTAACAGAGTCCACTCAGCACTCTGTAATCATAATGTTTTAATGCACATAATGGCTATGTGCAGGTCTGTCTCAGAAAAGCTAGCAATCATTGTGCACTTAAAAATGTCATCACCATCATAATAAATAACTTGTACACATTGTGAACTTAGAATACCAGACTACCAAAAAAAATATTGATCACCGAAAACAGTGTTGGGCATTTTCTGCAAAGAAAAGAAGCAAGAATGAGCAATCCTGCTGGCTTCATTTTTCTTCTCACATCATTTTGTTGCAATTACAAAGGACTGACCAGTTTCTCAGTTTAAACTTTGCAAAGAATTTCAGCTGATAAGGTAGTCCTCGACTTACAATCACAGTTCAGTTCAAAATGTATGTTGCTAAGTGAGACAATTACTTAGTCTTGCCCCATTCTATGATCTTTCTTGTCACAGTCATTAAGGGAATTGCTGCAGTTGTAAAATCAGTAATACACTTGTTAACTAAATTGGCTTCCCCATTGTTTTTGTTTGTCAGAAGGACCCAAAACTTGCTGACATGACTTGGGACACTGTAATTGTCATAAATATGAGTCAATTGCCAAGCATCTTAATTTTGATCACATGACTGTGAGGATGCTGCAGTGTCGTGTGAAAAACAGTCAAAAGCCACTTTTTTCAGTTCCATTGTAACTTCTCATGGTCACTAAATGAACTGTTGTAAATCAAGGACTACCTGAACACAAGATTCTACACTAAAGATAAATGTCCCCTCAGATGTCAGGATGAAAGTAACAGTTGAAGGACAGATTGAATGCCTATTGCCTAATCTCATCAGTGCATATTATTATATATGCATGAGTACCTGAGAAACCTCAAATGTACTTTTGCCTTGGGAACAGCTCAAAGACTGCACTTTCATATCAATTAATCTCTTCAGACAAAGTTCATTATTCTTCACCAAGAGACATGTTTGTTGTCTTGATGATGCCACTTCTTGTGGTGGAAATGTTGTTGCTTGTAGCAATGTATTACGAACTAGCTCTGTGTGGGTTTAAAAACTCTATGCCCCTCCCCCCCCCAAAAAAAAAGATATGATGAAAAATTGATAATTCAACAAAGCATATAAATGTCTACCTTGTCTGCATTCCTTTCTTTTCCACAGCCTACATTTTTGCCATCTTCCATTTGGGAAATTATTGTTGCCAGTGAAACTTTGAACAGGCAGCATTACAAATTCACTTTCTAAGCAGCATCCAATTACTGTTTGAGACTCTGCAGGCAGAGCTCCTAAATATATCAGAGTGCATTTAATATTTAAAGCCTGCTTAAAAGAAAGACAATTATCTTCAGTGAACAGCCTGCTAAGTGTTTGGTTATTCTCCTGCATGTTAAAACTTCAGAGAAACAACATTCAGCTTTACATGAAAAAGTTTATTCTTTCTTTCCTCCAAAAAATAAAATAAATCTCCCTGGCTCACATCTAGCAAATTTGCTTATGGAACCCAGGTTGATTAGGAACCAAATATTCTATATAGTATACTATCAAAAGGGCAGGCTAGCAATGATAGAGCACATAAGGCACCTGTATGTTAACAATTGTACCAACGAAAGGCATTCCTGCAGTGGAGGAATTAAATCAGTAGCTAAAATTCCTTCTCTTCCAATGAAAAATATAGACATCCATTGTATTTGGTTACCCTAGATACTGAGTCTGGCTTTGATTTGCAGATTGTTCAAAAGCTATAGAGGGAACTAAGCTGCATGAAAGTTGTGTTTGAATCATAAAGGTATATTGGATTTATACTAGTTTTAATTGCCAGATCTGACTCCAAAGAATCCAAGGAATTCTAAACCGAGTATGCGGGAAGAGAATTACCATTCAGAAGTCCCTAATTCCCTTCACTCAGCTATAGTTGCCAAAGGTTCTCTCAAGTGGCTATTAAGCCAGTTTAAAGAGTGCAGTATGTGTATGCTCATTTAGAATAACAGTCTAAAATTTTAACAAGCTCATCAAACACTTCTGCTCAGTTGGGTACCTGCAGGATCTGCCAGCCACTGACAGCTACTTTTCTGCATTAGCTCATGGCTAATAGACTAAGGAAGCAGAACAAATAATTGGCAGAAGTCTCCTAACCAATTCTGCTATACACACTCTGGAAAAAGAAGGGGAAAAAAGCCTTTTCCTAAATTGAAGAATCCATCCCATTCAGAAAGGATTTTACTGATGATTCTTCAATCCCCAAACATGCTGGAGGAGAGTTAAGAAAAATCACTGAGCCAAATTGCACATTCAAAGTCATCATGTTTTTCCCTCCTGTTGTACTTTGATATCACCTCATTTATAGCCATGGAAGCCTATATAGTCGGGTTGTATTAAGTAGGATGTATAAAACTAGGTTTATATTCACACTATAGCACCAGAAATGAATAAAAGGGAAGAAAATAAATATTACTGCCTAACACTGCTGTACCCACTCCCAAATTTTAATTCATTCCCTTTGAACTTTGGTAAAAGTGATTGAGGTTGGATAGCTAAATAGCATTCACTCTCTTCTCCAACCTAATGAATTTCTCTTTTGCCATTAGTGCTTATTCAAAGGCAAGTCCACTTGTTAGTGAAGAAAGCTCTCCTCATTTCTATACCACATTAGCATGTGTACTTTGAAAGGGTGCAGTCTTTCAAATTTCAGTCTCTTGCATCAAGCTGTTCTCTAATTGCTAGAAGCAGTTTATTTGATGCTTTTGTTATGTAAATTCACATTCATCATTACCCTTTGACAATCAGAATCCAATTTTTCCTCCACTGCCATTATCAGCACATGTGTCCAGCAGCTTATGAGATGTAAAAAAATATGAATAGGCAAATTGTCTCTTGCTTGAATCTATACCAACAAACAATATGGCTCTTCTATTTGGGGAAGATTCTCTAAATACAATTTGATGAACAAAATATACAGAGTAATATTTGACATTACAGATGTGCCAACTATCATCTCAATAGATTGGTAACAATTGTTTGATAATCAATGTCCAAACTGGAAAAGAAACTGAAACCTCAAACTTGAACAATTATTTGTCATCTGCCTATTTCTTCTGTCAAATCTTCTTTGGACACAGGTCCAAGTTCACCTCAAATAATTATCCACAACAATTGATAAGTTATATGTCACCATATGGTAAAATACCTTTGTTATTTCCCAAGCTCCATGTATACAATATGTTTAGCCAAAAGTATAGTTAGCATGAATAGCAGAACCATTTTCTTCTTTGCTGTAAAGTAAGAAGAGTTGGCAAGCTTCACAATCTAGCTCTATGGTCATTTCAGGGTCAGATAATATGGTATGTGTGTGAATGAGGAATAACAAAGAATTTTTCTGTAAAGCATTTTATGTGACAAAAGGCATAGAATTATAATTTATAGAGTTACCTTTCCCTGTTTCTCTGAGGATTCTAAACTATGATCAGGTGAGAGGAAACCAAATGTCATGCAGTTTTGTCTCATTTCTATTTTTCTAAAAGCTTAAGGCTAGGTCCCACTGGCCGACGGATGCAAAACGTATGCATAAAGGACACAGCGGACGAGCAAAATTTTGGGGGTGGCTCCATCCGTTCTCATCTGATTCAAAAAATGGTGAAAATTTGCAAAAACAGAACGGAAAAGAACGGAAAAGAACGGACGTGGGTAGTATGTAGCAGGGATGTTAAAGGGATGTTCATAAGAAGCCTAGCGGATGACAGCGGATGGAAGTGGATGCATCACGTACGCCTAAAGGAAAGAAAGGGGATGCCGCACGGATGTATATCGGATGCAAACGCATCCTTTCTATTTCCGTGCTACTAACGCTGTGTAGACATTCCATGTACCCTTTCTTTCCTCCCTCTTTCCGTTTTTAGCTGCAGCGGATGTGAGTTGTGAGGATGCCCAGAGGATGCAGAGAGGATACAGTGGACGTTTAACAGATGATAAACGGACATAGAACGTTTGTTGCTCGTATGTCACAGATTTACATCGTACACAGCGGAAAGTTCATCCGTTCACAAAGTTTTGTGCAGCTCAAAACTTCTTGCGCAGATGAAATCGCAGTGGATGGATCCTCGACGGATAGAGCGTATGAAACACGGATGCAATGAGTACACAATGGATGCATAGCATTTTCCAATGGATGGCAAGCTTTTTTTAACATTTTACATCCTCTCTGCATCCGTAAGTGCAGTGGGACAGGGCCTTTAAGAAGGACCCCTCACAAGAAAAAATAATAGAGGAAAAAGGGAGATATTCCCTTTAAAAGGAATGCAGCTGTTTTAAACACACTGAATTTCAAAATGCCAGAAGGCAGAAAAACAAAATAGAGAGGGAGGGAGGGAAGTAAGGAAGGAAAGGAGGAAGGAAGGTCTGCAGCATATCTGTATCCAGATGTTTGTGCTATGCAGAATTGTGCTTTGTTGAAGAATTCCATAGAACATAGAATTGGGCCGCATACCAGTATCATTCTGTGGCCTGTTAGAAACTAGGCTGCACAGCTGGAGGTAAGTGACAGGTGAGCAAACCTGTGCATATGTGGGATCTAGTTGCATGCTTCTCCTCCTCTCCCTCGCCCCCTCTTCTCTCCTCCCCCCAGTCTGTGGAAAAAGTGTCTTCCACAGAACTGGTGCCAAAAAGGTTGGGGGACTGCTGCCATAGAAGAAGAGAAGAGGGAGGAAAGGGCAACTGAAGAAGAGAATCCAGAGGAATTTAGTTTGAGCAGGAAGTTGGACTCCAAGGTCTTTTCCAACTCTGTTATTCAATTAGTTACAGCAGACACAACCAAAGTTTGCAAAAGAAAAGACAACAGCTGTGGATAAGTCGTAAGTACAGCTGATGAAAGTCCAAGCAGAAAATGTTTCACAGCTCAGCAAAAAATCTAGCTGGGGTGGATTCTGGTCCTAGGGAGAACCAAGTCCAAAGAAGAAGAAGAAAGGGAGAAGAAAATCCCTCTACTTTTGGAATAAGGAAGATATTGGAAGATTAACAGAAGAGTTTCAAAGGGTATCTAAAAGGCTTTGCTGATGATAGAGCAATTCTAATCAGCTAGAACCTACTGTATATCCAAGCACAGTAGCAGTTGCACCATTCTCAGAGATAAAGAGGAATCAGGGTTCAACAGCTTGGTATGGGATAAAGAAAGGTAACTGGGAGAGAGAAGCACCAGGTGCAAGAAAGAAGTTAAGCCAGAGGGGATCAGATGCACCAAATATCCAAGAGAGTCAAAGCTAGAAGAAGTAATACTGAAAGACATATCTGTTGTGGCTCCAAGTCCTGAGCTTGCATTCTTGGAAGAGGTGGACTCAGAAGATGAGGAAGAGGAATTGGGAATGCCTTTCTCCCCAGGACCTTCCTCTTCGGCAATGCCTTCCTCCCTGATTATGCCTCAGGTTTCAGCAGATAACCGAGAGGGACAGCCTGAGGCTAATCAGGAGGAGGAGGAGGGCATATTGGAGCAGCCTCTGACAGAAAATCAAGTAGACGAATGCTGGCTTGATGCTAGGCAGCGTCGCAGGAAGAAGTGTGAGCTGCAACGCAGGAGGCGTGGACGAATCGGAGAGTGAGTTGAGTGATTGACACACGCCACTGGGGATAAAAGTGGGTGTGTTTTCTCTAAGAACTCTGTACCAGACAAAGTGTGAATTTTCTGTCGAGCTGCGGTGTATCTTGTTTCTTGAAATCCTTCGTGATTAATGTTTCTAGTTATCTTGTCGGACTTGGCAGACAGCGTGTGTGATACTGCCAAGAATATTGTCTGTTTAAAGGAATTAACTCTATAAATACTGAATCTTCTTGCCTGCCTGTATTTGGTCAGAGTTTGGACTTCTCATCTTCCTGGGAAAGGTGAGACATAACACATATCACTGCAAAGTCAAAATCAAAAGAGTCAAGGTCAGCATGAGCAAGACCCAGCAATTCAAGATGTGGCAGTAGTGTGATGTCAACCAATTCCAATAGCAGTTCCAAAAACCAATTGGAACTGAGCTGAGTTAGCTGACCACAGCACACAGCAAAAAAGAGACCCAGATAGAAATAAGGGGTAGGATATGAGATTAGTATCAGGATAGGGTTAAGACAGTGGTGGCTAACATTTTTGGGGTCCTGTGCCAAAAATTGCATGCCAGCACCCAGAAGGCAATGAGCATGCCCCCATGCCCCCATGTATGCACACACAATTCCTCCCCCTCTTACCTGCACTTCACCTCCCAGCTGATTTTTGGCCCATTTGATGCCTTTTTTGGCCTCCCTGGGCTTGATGAAAGTCTCTTCAGCCCGAAAAATAGGCCCATTTTGTCACTTCCAGTATTTCCAGAAATACAGGAAGTCATGAAACGGGCCTATTTTTTGGGCTGCAAAGGCTTTCATCAAGCCTCTAGGAGGCCAAAAAGATCTCAAACAGGCAGAAAATCAAATGAGGCGCACGCATGCACACTGAGGTAAGTTTGCTTGCAGCTCACGTGCCAGCACAAATGGCTCTGTGTGCCACCTGTGGCACGCGTGCCATAGTCTCGCCATCACAGGGTTAAGATAGAACTGAAGCTGGCACAGATAAGAATAGACCTATTAATAAATGTCAGGTAACGAGGGCTTTGGAACAATCGTGAAATGAAAGTTCAAATAGAGATAAATAAGAAAAATAGGATCAACTGAAAAGATTAAAACAGCCTTTAGTAATAATAGATGCAAGAGAGAAAGAGAGAGATGTGGAATGTAAATGAGAAAGTAATGGATAGTCTTTCTTGTAAAATGAAAAATAGCATATTTTTGTAAAGCAGCGTTTTACAAATGGAATTGATTTATATGCATCCTGCTTTATATCAGAACCACCCTGCATGCATTACAATATGAAAGAAGACCAGATCACAAGGAGTCTGCATGCACACCTATGGACATGAGCACATAATAGCTCATGCATACTTAACATTAATTTCCAATTTTTATAACATTTAACCCATATGTGAACATAAGACAATCCCCCCTATAAAAAGTTAGGCAAAACAGATACATACAAACCCCATGAGTTTGTTTTATGGTTAATTTAGAATTGTCCATGCCAAACCAATTCAGGATGCTTCTTTCTCTCTATCAATAAATGTGAGGGTATTATTTATTATTATTTATTGAATCTGTTTGCCATCCACCCATCCGGCTGCAAGACATTTGTATACATGTATGCATATATTTTAGTGTGCATATATAGAAATATAAACTTGCAGAAGAAAGAGATGAGGTTGGACCCCAAAAATAATAAATAACTAAAGGCCCTGTCACACTGCCCAACGGATGCAAAACGGACACAACGGATGAGCAAAATGTTCCATC